>JBBPCS010002209.1:0-13816 GCA_037974645.1 Hollardia meadi
GTATGCACAATCACTGCACACACCTCAGAATAGCATCCTAAGCTAACGAAATCTGAACCGGAGACAACATGCTAACATGCATTGCATGCTAACATGCACCATTCCCCGTTACAAGTCAGTGTCCCATCAAAATGATTTTGAAGCTGTTATTTTAAGGTTAAAAAAAAGTTATGCAGTTGGGCTTTAATCTGAACCTTTAGGAGATGAACAATGGATGAGTCACAAACATCAGATTTTTACAGTTGCTGGTGTCTGCACAGTAAAATATGCAATAAGGAAACCCTCCGTGTTTTTGTAGTTAAAGCTGATTTAATTAGAATCACTTGACTTGATGATGGCAATTAAACTTTGTCTCTGTTGTTGAATGTGATTAATTCATATGGGCAAGCGAGGTGTTTTATATTTTAGTTTTTAATGAGTTCTCCCTACAGGAATGTAAGAACTGTTTAAACTGATATTGCCCTATAATATAATATTCCCATTTGGATACCTTGTTATTACAATTACCACTTAGAATTGAGAATCATGAGACATAAATGCATTAAAAAAAAAGAAAAAAAGCTGGATGAGTGGAAATTTATTAGAGGAAAGTGAAGATAATTCTGCTTCGTATCAAGTTGTATCCAGTTGGAGCTTCACAGGAGATTTCACTCTCATTAACTCACACTTTAAATTACATTTTACATGTACCCTTGCACTTTCAACTGAAATTTCAACTACTTTTACCACATAAACATCAGCTGACACTTGAACTGCTTTCATCTATTGCTCTTCAAACAACACTTAAGCTGCGTTCAGTGGTAACACATCAACTAACAATTCAACTGCTTTCATCTCTTGCTCTTCAAATGACAGTTTAAACACTTTCAGGACTTCACTCAGAACTTCAACTTCTCTCAGTACGTACGTTTAAACTGCAGCTTAAACTCCTCTCAGCACTTCCATTTCACTGGCCATTTAAACTTCTTTTAAGAGGCCTATTTGTATTTTAACTGCAATGTGAACTGACCCATCTGTTTCCAGGTCAAAAGCAACAGTATGAAAGCACACATTTCTTCAGAAAATGTAGCCTTCTTCTTCTAAAAAAACCCAAAACAACCTAATTTGCAATATGATTTGTGTAAAATGTTTGATACTTAATTGATGATGTTTCATTTTGTGCATGTGTTGGATACACATGAATTGGAATAAGAATAAAAGAGTGAATTATTTTTGTGACATATTGCACCTGAAATTGCAGACTCATTATGGTGGAGGGTTTTGTGAGCTTCAGTAAGTATGAGGTTGATTTGAGCTTCATGCTCCTAGTAAGGACACCCTGGGCAAAGTGTTTTCAGGTGCAGATCGAGGCAATAGTAATTCAAGTAGAACAAGTGTGTTCTACAAGTGTGTGAACCTCTAGTGCCCACTCTCAGCTTAGGAGTTGTGCATACAGTAAAGGGTTTGGTGACAAAACAAGTCATTAGGCTCACAGAAGGTTTAATTATGTTGATCACTAATTTAGCATTGGTAAAGTCAGTGTTTGTTTATTCTCCTCTCAGTGGGTCCTCTGCCTTCCTGCTCTGCTGAAACACAGCAGCTTGTTCCACTGGGAGTGAAGTCGCTGTTCTCTGAGCATCTGTTCAGTGCAGCAGGAGATGTTATGTCTCCCTGCAGCTCCAGACTACTCATTAAAAAGCCTGATTTCACACCTCAGAGAAATCTGAATGGGGATACAGGTGCCAAAGATCTAGACTGATACAGCATTTCATTTTTTCAGCGCCAGAAAATACAACTAAAAAGCAAACATCACATAAGAATTTTTAAGAGAAAAACACAAACACTTTTTTTCATATGCAGTTATTTCCCAGTTTATAAATGTTTAAAGTCCCGCAGGGAGGGGTGGTTTGGCAGGTTGAGAAGTTCACTGCATAAAATAGTAGCTGATTTGTAACAAACTTTTCAGAGGCTTTCAGTTTGAAGTTGGTTTGTGGTGACTTTCCTTCACTTACGTAAGTGTTTCAGAGTGAAAATAAAAAAAATAGATTTAGATTTTTTTAATAAAGTATTTTTGTGTAAATTTGCTGTTTATTGTACTCAAGAGACAGCGTTTAAAAGGTTTGTGCCGTACATTGATAGATTCATTCATATATATATATATATATATGAATACTCACTAATAGGGCTGCGAATCTAAAGTTAATCAACATTAAAGTACTTTGACAATAGTTTGTCCACAATGATTTGCAGCAGTGTTTCTAAAAGAAGTTGGTCTTGTGGATTATTACAAGGCCATGGTCCAATCAATGTATGGAAAGACGGTTTTGTTAAGTTCAGACTATAGCCTACTGGGGTACACTCAAGTTTAGAAATAGGGGAAAGCATTTTACAGCTGTAAGCAAGAAGTTTACCAAGAATGGCTTTAAAGTTATATATGAACCATCGTCCTTACAATATTTTCACTGAGGTCAATCCAGTAAACATGTTTAAATTATGTACTGTGATGAGTACATGATTCAACATCCATTTCAAGGATTTGAGCTGACTTCATGCACTTGCATAAACATAGCCAACAGCCTGTTATGGTAGCACCATGACCTGAAGATTACATGAAACTGTATGAAACAGCCCTATAAGTGACCTAAAGAAGCGTCACATGTGGATACTGCTTTGCTATTATTGCTGTTTATAATTGCATTGTATCAGCATGTGAAGAAGACCACTGTTCCTGAGGTAAATAATTGTTCATTTTAGTTTTTTTTAGATTAATTGTTATCATTGATTAAAGTTTGTCTTATTTCAACAACAACAATGGGAATGATTATAGAGGGAATTGGGAGGGGTCTTTGATACCACATGTCTCACCTGTTGCTTAGCAATATGGGAAAATGCGTACAAACTTATACCCATCCAGTTTTCATACTACACAAAAGAGCCATAAGAATCATCACTAAATCAGATCACAGAGAACCAACCAACAGTCTGTTTATACAATTACAGATATTAAAATGCGACAGGTTAGTTGATTATAAGATTGGACAAATAATGTATAAAGTGCATAATAATTTGTTGCCATGCAATATTCAAAATATTATTATTATTGTTGTTGTTGTTGTTGGTGGTGGTGGTGGTATTATTTGTCTTTTTTTTTTTGTCTTAAAACACCGCTCTGCTGACCATAGGGTCAACCCCAGTGACATGCACAGACATTTGTATTGGCAGTGACTCGGGTACCCAGATTATTAGTTGCAATTTGTCTCCTGAACATAAATATATAATGAACTCAGCTAACCAAGGAAATTATTACAGTGTTGTTGTCAGCACCAAGCCATCTAATTAGCTGTTACATCCAATGGAAATTTCCCCAAAGTTCAGTAAACATTATCAGGGTTTAAGGCTAACACATATGACGCACTGACCAAACAAACAAATTAAGAGGGTGTGATTGGTCTTTTGTCTGACTGATAAAGAACAAACCCAATGTAAAAACTGTCCAGACTGTACATGTTACCAGTGTAATGCAGACTATATCAGTTACCAGTTTTATGTTTTATATAATTAGACCTGCTACCATATTTATTGGCCTTTTTGGATATTGGATGAGTCACTCAAACATGTAGTGGGTTGGACTGTCCTCGCAGGGGAAATTGCAGCATGTGAAGACTTACACCACACAGCCTCCTTGGCAAAACCTAAGCCAAGCTGCATGTAAGGAGACTCAGGTTGTTGCTTTAACTTAAGATTCAAGAATAACACAGATTGCAGAACAAGACTGTGTTTTTACTTGAAAAAAATATTATTAAGGGATGCTGACCTGTATGTGGGATTTGCATGATGGAGATGACATTATCCTTCTGGTTTCACTAGATCATGGCATCAGCTCTGGGACAGCCTCACCTCCAAGTTTAACGCCCTGGTTATTGAATAAACATGGATTTTTTTTTCTTCTTGTCCATGAGGAGTAAGCCTGCAGCTGCCCCAAGTGCAGACATTCAATAGGTATAAGGGTGAAATCCATTAGAATTCCAGTCAGGTAGATTCATAATATTCAGTAATTTTTTTGTTTCTGTTGTCGTGACTCTCAGAAATCATGTCGTCTGGGTTTGACAGTTTGTGAACATTGTTCAGTTTTAGACTATAACTCCATCCGGAAATATAAGTCAAACCGGGACTACATCTCTAGCTGGTCTGGGATGCCTGGGAATCCAAAGAGAGCTGGAGTAAAACATCTTGGCAACTCATTGTATCTGAAATGGAAAATACATTACATTACAAATGGTGTGCACCAGCAGTACTGAAGGCAGCCCATATGCCTGCACACACGGATAAATACAGGGTGCATTAGAGTCTAGTTAAGCAACTTTAATGAAATAAATTTTTCATTGTATTAAAAACATAATTTGGATGAAACCGTTCCCCTGAGTTTAAATACACTAATTAACTGTCACATGCCCAGGTCAAAATGTCTCACTATAAAAGTAGGGCACGGAATTCATGAAGGGAGTTGTAGGATGGCCTTAGACAAACCTTTGACAAACCTCAGAATACATTTGTGCCTTAGATTACATGAACAATCAGTAATTCAATCCTGTAGGTTCAGCTGGGAGCAAAGGTGTAGTCCTGCCGAAGCGCACCGGAATGACACTCCGGCACTTTTTTTCTCCATGTGTGGAAATAAGATATTTGAAATTTGCATAATCCAGTGGAAATTCGTATTATTCTTTTAAGCGGTTGAAGATCCAATCATGACTAAAGCACGTATCATGCAAGAGAGCCAATTAAACAAATGAAGTGGTCAAAATATTACAAAGCCATCCTGTTAAACTGGGTTAACATGTAACATGGGCTGCATCCACAATGCCCACAGGAAATGAAAGCTTGTTAAACTATGTTTAGTCTAAGCTGGTGATACATTATGTACACCGTGCTTTTAATTATTGAGTCGCGGGTCTCATGGGTTATGGATTATGGGTCGGGCGATTTTGAGCCTGGTTACACAAAAATATCACATGTTCAGGGCTGGCATGTAATTGAGTGACAAAGCAGCATTTCAAGTTAATAATAACTTACAGAGACATATTGCGTGCAAGAGTCCACCTTCCACCTTCTGTTTACTTCTCTCTCTCTCTCACTGTCTGTCTCTCAAACACTCATCGTATGAGAGAGAGAAAAAGAGTGAGACAGAGATGATGTTTTTAAAGAGGGTTACTAGTTCTGCTGCTATTCACCAATAAAGTACACCGTTGCATGTGTCACTCGAGCGCTCTGGTAATTGAACAAATAGCACTTCACCTCTGACAGGGAGATGTACTGTATATGAGTGGCAAGTTTGTTAAGTTTCACAAGCTCTCTTAGCGTTTAGCCTAATAAGTAAACAAAACAAAGACACAAAATGTCAAGAAAGGAAAAATACAACTATACCTTCTGAATTAAAGGTTCTCTCTTTTACCAAAGTAAGCCAAACTTTGTTTCCTTGTAATCGCATCGTAAAACACACTTGATTCAAACTGTATGTAAAATACATAAATCCCACCAAAAGTGTCTTGTTTTTTTCTTCCCACAATGGTTGGACAATCCTCATGGTTTGGTTGAAATAAATCCCCAATTTGCCAAGTGAGATGTGAAAATATTGCAGTTCTGCATGCTGTTTTCATTTGCTACTCTCTCTCGCTCATAGTCCTCGTCAGCTGTAAATCACTTCCATGCTGTATCCCCTGTCATCAAATTGGCCCTTTGTTGGTCTCCAGTCTGGTGTCCCGCCATGGTCAGGCTGCGGAGCATAGTTGAGCTAAGCCCTGTTGCCCGTGGTAACTATCCCCATGATCCAAGGTTGTGATCTAGGCAGACTTTAATCAGCTGGAGGGCACTAGCTCCCTATATTTTGCCCCTTATATTTTTTTAGGTGCCTTTGAGTTCTGGCCATATTTGACAAGTTGCCCCTTTAAGGTCCGAAAACTGGTGTCTTCAGAAATTCCTGGTGTCTGAATTTGTGATGGTTATACCATCATCTACCATCCTCAATGCCAACAATATTGCAATATGTTTTTTTGGTCTGGAGGAGATATAAAAAACTGCACCCGTAGTCTTGAACCAACATTTAAAAAACACTGAACTGAATGACTGAATATTGACTGAATAAATGACTTTCCAAAAAGCAATCCATAAAAGCAGTATAACTGTTCTGTCATTGCACAGAACAACCTGTCCCAGTATTTCCCCACTAAACCTGCACCTGTGGATTTGGATATGTGATCCAAAATATTCCGGAGCAGTGCCACCGTCTGAAACAAGTCTTTCAAAATGTGGTATCCCATACCAATAGGAATCCTTTGCATTGCGATGGCAGCCATGTTAATCCACTGTTGATCTACTCTCAGATCAAGCTGTTCCAAAATCAATAAAGCCATGAAAGCTTGCCTTCTGGTTTTCATCACATCCTTTACATCCTCTAGTTAATACAATTTCGTGCTACTGAAGTTTTGCTTTGATGTCAAATAAATGTGAAGGAAAATAACATTTACATTTTCTGAATTAAGTAAATTCCCCATCACTGGAACATAACAGCATTTCAATCAGGAGAGACTAATACATTTATTGAGATTAAATTTATTGTGAACAGAAAAGTAGCCTTTGGTGCTTAGACCCCAGCAGGAAGTAGATCACCAAGGGAAGCGGTCCAACGATTAGGAGCTTCCAGTCTGAAGGAGACCTCCCGCCGGAGCCTAGACAATGGTGGTGACGATGAGGAATGGAGCTCAGCTTGATGACTTCATGAAAGGGGACTTCTGATCGGAGGGTTTGATTGGAGATGGCCAGGCGTCCACGGTTGAGGTGGTGGAGGGGTGGGGGTGGGTTGAGTTAGTGAAGCTTAGAGACAGCGGGAACTTGCTTGTGGCTTAGAGGGCATACGCAGGGAGATAGTCTTCCTGACTGAACTTTCGCTAAGATCTATATAGGCCATAGATTTATAAAAAGAACTAGATACCGAATGCAAAGATGGGCGCCTATTCAGTCCAATGAGAATTGCTCGCCTGGTGCATATGCCAAAAAGTTTTCTAGCTTCTGGGTTTACTTCCTGGTTATGCGGCCCACTGAAATATAAATGTGTTTCTCCCGCTGCCCCCACCTGGCCCATAGACTTTACATTGTCATGACGTCAGAGATTTTTAAATCGCTTTTCTCGGCTCGGGGAAGTTTAGAATTAAAAAACCTCCATGGATCAAAAATTCAAGAAAGAAACATAACTGACCTTGTTTGCAGTTTGAGGTGTCCTGTCAACAGTTTTACAGACGTCTCTTTTATAATGGTGGTCTATGGGGGAAAATGCTTTTTGGGCTGCATGGGAATTGTTAGCTGCAATACCGCGGCCACTGGGTAAAATTGGAAGCAAGGCTGAGCGCTCTCACTGTATCCATACATTCATGATATAGACTGAGAAAACGATGGTTAAGAGTTTTACAAACCACATTTTACATTTCATAAAATTTCATATATATTATTAAAAACACGCAAATGTTAAATTAAAAACAAAGCTTCCAGTTACATCAATAATATTCCTAAATATTATAGGGTTTTAGAAATTTACTGCACGCTAATAGTCATAAGCAAAGTTGTAAGCCTATATTGTGTGTACACTTTTGACATACTGTAATTTCACAAAAATGTCCTCTTTCAAAACCTGACTTTTTATCATATACCATATTTCACTTACTGCTTTACTCGTGTATTTTGTTTTGTTTTTTTCTCATACAGATCAACTTTATCTTTGTTAACCCCCCACCCCCACCCCCACTGTGGTGGATGAGACTGGATTCCACTCCATATTTTGTGTCCCGCTTTGCCGTGCCAGTGTGATCTTACTGTGAACGCAGAGCGCTCTCCTCCACACAGCAGTCCCACTTCAACACATCGAGCAGGGGTTCCGTCTGCTGCGAGAAGTTGAGTCAACGCGGCGGGAAACGCACTGCCTGGATTCATGTGGCACCTGTATACTCGCAGTCCTCTTTTCTGCGGAGCCGGGGGGGACTTCTTTTTTTTCTTTTTTTTCCTTCTTTTTTTTACCATTTTGCTTTGGGGAATGTGTTGGTAGACACTAATATTTGAGTTGCAACCATTAAGCGCCTGTTCATCAAGTACCTGCGGATCTACTGCAGGGGAGTTTTTTTTTTTTTTTACCAGCAAGCGGGATACTGCAGAGAACCCCAAACAATAAGGATCTTCACAGTGGTGAACAATGCTCAGACTAGAGACTATCATTTGCACTTTTTCTGTGCTGTCTGTGGCAGCAAGAGCAGATTTTAAGGCACGGAATTGCAGCGAGGTGAGGGAAGCTTGTATGGGGAAAGGCTTCAGCTTCGCACATGTTCCTCTTCAGGAGATCCCAGGTAAGGTGGCACTGAGCGCGACACCTGCCAATCAGTAATATAAATATGCCCTCGGGAATAAATACTCGCTTTTGTCAAATGAATGGGCTATGTTTGCTTTTAAATGCTAAGCTCTGGATGTAAAAGTTAAATAGCCTATATATCCCACTGCATCTCAGTTATGGTGCAAAGTCATTGCTGTTACGGTTGGTCTTTAAATCTGGCTAAAATGCTGCAGGGGGGTAGTCTGTGACTGCATCAAACTATAGGCCTACACCATCTGAACCACCTGTCACCCACTAAGATGCAGCGAGTCTAACTGACCAAACTTTTAAAACGCACATTAAAGACGTACTCTATTATAAAACGTAGTCCTAATTGAGCCGATTGGATGAGCAGCCTCCTGCGTCCTACAGCTCGCCTCAGTGAATATATAGAGGCAACAACAACAAAAAACCAATTTAAAACGTCTGAAAACACAATCCCGGGGCTATCGGTTTCTGTGAGCTGGTTTGCTGATGTTCATGCTGCGATAACAATATAATCTCAGCCAGCATCATCGCTGAATGTGAAGAGTCCCCGAGGCGGCAGTGGAAAGATCTGTCCGCATGTGTCCGGCAGAGGTCCGACTGTGCTAACCAAGCAGAGATAATGAATGGTCAACTCTGCAGACTAACTCATGCCCTGCGAAAATTAAGTGTGAAGGCGAAGTGGAACTCCTGGCTCCTGCAGTGCTTCAGCAGCAGTCCATGATCATGAATCACCCATTAATTTCAGCCATATAGGAGCAATTATCTCCATTACGCTATTGAATGAACGACACATTTAGGCCATTTAGTTCCTGTGCAACTAAAATGGATAATACATGCAAATGCAGGTTTAATTATATTAAGTTGGATCTTCTGCTGGCACTCAGAGTAACAGTTAATAAAATACAATTTTCATAATATGGATAGAGGATATGGAAGTGCTTTAAATACATTCTATTGTAGCTGTTCAGATCATTTTTATAAAAAATACTCATGCAAAGTCAGTGTCAAATAAATGTAGTGCAATAATATTTTACATGTATCAGTAAATACATTCTTACCGTATTTGTTATATGATTTTGCAAGAGTTAAATTCTGTAATTTCACACAATCAGTGAAATGATGATCATCTAGTCACTTGGCATGTTGTTATTATGTGAGTCTGCTTCTGAAGAAAAGTGATTAGTTTTAATTGTCATGTTACCTCAGCCGAGTTGTCTCTCCAGGTCATTATTATGCTTTAGGGCCAATGATTCTATACAGCAGGAAATCTGGCACAAGTTAAAAGCTGCATATTTGATGACAGGCACACCTGTTCAGAGATGGGTTGAATAACTAACTGATTAAATCCTTTGGATCCATGTCTGTGACATCACAACTAATCTCCCAAACGAGTGAAAAATTCAATCTCTCTCATCTCCGAATGATGTCACTCTGAATAAATGCCTTTTGATCTGATCATAACCTTACATGTCTGCTGGAGAGACAACGCATTATCAACAGCTCAGCAAATTCACACAGTGATGGGCATGCCCTTCAGGCTTTAACATATTGCCTCTTACTCACGCAAGCAACATTCGAACTAAGACAAGATTTTAACTAAGAGAGAAAATGCTTTTATTTAAAATCTCAGATCGAAAAATGAGTATCTCACGAAAATCAAGCATCAGAAACAGAAATACTTATCACTTATAATACCTAATTTTTTAAACTCTGGAGAATATTTCCACTGAGTATATTGTAGCCTCGGTTACTAGCTTATTTTTCTGGATTGGGCAGTGCCTGTTTTTAATTTTCATTAAATTATCATTTCTCTAATTAAATGCACTCAGTACTTAAAGATCTATGAAGGATGATGACCGTGATTGAGTTATGGTATGTTTTACTAGGATTTGGGCATTTTACTGACAGATTACTCCATAACATAATCACTGCACATGGTAATTTGGGAGCTTTTACATTCATGCGGCAGGTTGGTATTATTATCTGTGTAAGAGGTGGCACTGAATGAGTTAAGGAAGACGGGTTAGTTAATGTGGCAGACGGGGAACACCTTCGGTAACATTACTTTGGAGTTAATATTCCAGTACTTCAGTACGTTGATGAGTGGGTCCTTGTGGGACTCGTTGTAGGGCGGCTCTTAAAGCTTCCCCTGTAGCTTGTTGTCTGCCAGCCTTACAGCTGCCATCATACTCCATTAACTCTGATGGTTTGGCAAAAACACCAACCTTCATGTTACTGGTCCACCTCTTACAAATGATGTTAAATTACTGCTGTTTGCTGTTGGATTTCTTGAAATGTCTGTCATTATATCTGAAGTATGCAGAGCCTTCAACATAAAATCATAGTGACAGGGATGTGTGCAGGTTATTTTTGCAGTATTGTGTTCAGCACCACTTAGAGTGCTCAACCACTGCTACGGTATGTTTTTCATGAAGCCTAGGAACCCAGATTTTTTGCTGTTATGTTTGGTCAAACAGAAGGAACCAGGTCAGTTGGAATGACAGCATTTGGGTCGTGTTGTTGACAGAAGTGTTGCTATAATCTGCAACCCAAAGGCTCAGTTGGTGCAGTAATTCAACAAGATTTAGGCGATGCTTCTGCCTGCTGACCAGAACAGGCTGGAGGCTGTCAACAGCTTTGTGGTGAAACCACGGGAACATAAACTAAAGGATTGCTCAAAAAGTCTTTGAGTGTTTGCACATCTAAAAATGCCCAGAGCATCTCCGTCTCCACAGCAAACTTTATTTATAAAACTATATGCATGTATATGAAATTACACCCTTTTAAAACCTGCTTCTTCATTGCTTTGGTTAGAGATCATACGTTTCGAGTCATGCAGCAGACTGCTGGATTCAATGGGACTTGTTAGCATGTCATATTCTCTGCTACCATTTGACGTCCAGCTCCGTTAACTCCCAGCCAGGAGATGGAGATGGGACAGAAATAACAGTGCTGATATTATATGGACGCTTGCACAACAAGGCAAATGATCTCTGCTGAAGCGTGTAATGTGCACAGGTTCTGTTCTGTCGTGTAATGGGATGGAGAGGATTAAAAAGGGCTAAATGGAAGTACCTTCAGAGGGGATGGCCAGGTGATTTTGTTCGCCCCTGCAGCATACACCAGTATTGCTATGATGTATTGTCAGATCATTGTGACCTTCCTGTCAGTCACACACATAGAAGTAGATCTGGGAATGAAGTCCTGAGAGCCTTGGATAGGTTTATGGTGTGTTTCTGGTTTTAAATTTCATTTTGCAAGCATCAACATATTCTGGGAAAAGATGGCAGATAGTTGGACTTTTATGATTGGCAGCTATTGTTTGAGTTAGTACATAGCAGCACCATGTACTAATGTGAATGTGTCCGCCCCTCTCTGAGGAGAAGAATCCAAACAATTAGCATTTTTTTATCCTGCGGCGGAGGGAATTTCTCAAACTCTGCCTCCATCTCTGTGTCATCAATCATGCTCATGAATGCCAAAATGACCTCATGATGGGCTCTCTCTGCAGGTGTTCCCTTGGGGAGCTGCAAGAAACATATAAGCGTTTTAGGTTTGCAGCATTGGAAGCAGTAAAGCAGCAAACACTCAAAGCATATCAAAACCTTAAGGAAGAAAGTGTTGATTTTTATTAAGATTTTTCATTTATTTTTTCATTTATTTTTTGTTTCATTTTAAATTGATGAGCAGAATTGGCTTTATCATTGAATAAAGTTTGATAGAATGCAGAGGTGTATTCGCTTCTGCATTAAAGGCCCTAAGAATCAACAATATTCTTTACTTCACATGTTAGATTTCTATATTTGTGGTTTTTACTGTTATTATAATAATTACTAAAAATTGCCTAACTGAAGTTTTGTAATGTTGATTATGCAGTTATGAATATTTCATGTTTTCAGAATAATTAAACCATATTAATTTGATGCTAATGTGCATTATTTGTTGACCATTTTGTCAGAGTGTCATCTTGGGGCTGGACAATGCTGGATTTTATTGACATTTCTGCTCACACATAATAGGAACAGGTGTATTTAATAAATTCTTGATAATTTTTTTTGTTTTATTTTATGTCTTCGTACGACAATTTTTGTTCTTTTGTTATATGTTTGCTTCAGTTGTATACAGGCCATTTTTTGTCATGACCATCAGTCCAAAACCCAAGTTAAATTATTCTGTCAGTCTGTAAGCCTTCAGTCTCTGCAGCAATGTACCATTTTAGCTCCCAAAAGTAAGATACGCCTATCTACAGATGTGAATTTTGATGTGTTTGGGTCTCTTTAGAAATCTCATGTCTTCGGGGTTGCTGTTTTTTTGAACACCAAATTCTAATCCTGTCTGTGACCCAAACTTTCTCTCTATTCTGTTTATGGCCCTCAACAGGGTTTATGCCCAAGTTTCTCTTGCTCATAACCCTGGTTGCTAAAATGTAATACAGCCTACATGTTTTAAAAACAAAAGGGAGTTTACTTGGCAGTTTGGTTATTAACAATGTTCTTTTACAGTTCATAATTCAGATATTTCAAATTGCACTTAATTTTTTCAAGATAGCAACAAAGCTTGTTTCTTCACAAACACACAAAAGAGACTGGGTTATTGAGGCTTGACCAAATACTGTAAGCCTGACAAGCCTGTCGTTGATAAGCAGCTGTTGTCATATAGGCTGCTGGAGGAATGATGCTGCGAGCACAGCCTTAAAGAATTAATGTTTTTCAAACTCATTTGAGATAAATCGACTGTGAAAAACAAGGAAATGGATTGAAGTGATTCTCTTGAGACAAGATAGCAATAGCTGTTTATGGTTTAAGAATCATTTGAAATGTGAAAGAATGAGTGCTCCAGCTGTCAACAAGAGATTGAATAGATGTCGTTTTGATCTGTTAGTTCCTGTCAACAACTGTCCAATTAAATTCTAACCTAGAGCCAATGAGAAAGAGCTTTTTCATTCTTCATTAAAGAAACACATTTCCATTAGTCACTGATCCTATTTTTTTTCTTTCTTTTTTGACCAGTATAGACTACACATATTGCATGTTACATGCCTGATTTGTTACAAAAATACCCATTATCAATCTGGTATAGGTGAAAAAGTAGAATTATCGCAACGTGGTTGTATGCCTCTGCCAACCAGTCAAGTTTCAGTTTAAATCTTTCCATACTCATGTAATATACACTGATGAGCTGCAACATTAAAACCACTAAGATGAAGTGAATGACATTGATCATGGCTACAGTTAGGGCTGGGCGATATGGCCTATAAATAATATTGTGATATTTTTAGGTTATATCGCGATACACAATATATATTGCAATATTTTAAAATCTCCTCTAAAGCACCAGTATGATGATTCTAGTAGTCCCTGCAACATATGTCTGCATTAAAACATTCTTTAATCTTAATTATATTCGTTAATGGTTTCTATATGGACAATTTTAAACTTGCAT
>JBBPCS010002210.1:0-13814 GCA_037974645.1 Hollardia meadi
TAACTAATGTAATATTTTTTCACTTCCATTCTCTGAGCCTCCCCTGAAACTGTTTGGAGCCCCCCTGGGGAGGCCCGTCTCCCACTTTGAAAACCTCTGCTGTGGATCAATCGCCTTTTTTTTGGTTTTTAGTTCAAAACATATCACGTACAAATGCAACCGGCTGATGATGAACTGAATTAAAGGTCCCATATTATGAAAATGTTTTGCGTTTCATATAAACTTGGAGGCGTAAAATAAAAGCTGTTCAAATCTGAAGTCGCTTACTACTGCCCAGAACGTTTGTTCACGAAAAGTAGGCGGTTACTTCCATTTAGCAGCCAAATCCAACCATGTGTGGCAGGAACAGACGGAGGCACGCAGCGAAACAGCAGAAAATCAAATCAATTTTTTTTTATAAGTGTAAGAGTTAAGATATGGGACCTTTAAGATTTGACAATCCTCTAGTGTGCTCCAGTCATCTCTGACCTAATGCTCCCACTGTGTAAATATGTCAGGTGTTAAGGTGTTGGTGGGAATTATTAAAGAATAATAAAATAATAATAAAGAATTAAAGAAGAGTGACATCCATTCATTCATGATAGATAAAATGAAAGACTGTTGTCTTGTTTACCTCTCATTGAAGTGCCTTTACCACTAACATACAAAAAACATCAAATCTGCTCTTTCTTAAGAGTTGTGGTGGAAATCTGAAAACAAAGTCGACACAATGAAGAAGTTGTCTTTGTGTCATTTAATAACGTTGCAAAGTGATCAGCTACAGTCACCATAGTGTGTAAATGCAGACTGGGTGCTCTTAAGTCATACAGAGTTCAATATGTAATTTTTCTATTACAGAGTTAGATAATAAAATTATTACCACACTAACATCTGTCCATTCAGATGATGGAGCTAGCAGCTGTTAGTTTCGCATTGCATAAAGACTGGGGAAAACTTGCCTGATTCTGTCCAAAGGTAGCTTCTAATCTTTGTTTTTTCTATAGATTAAACAAACAAGATATAACGTATTGATGAGTGAGCTTTAGAGGTGCTGGTTGGCAGAATTTGTCACCTTTTAAAGTGTCAGGCTAGCTGTTTTTTTGCTAAGCTAAGCTAACAAGCTGCACAAGCTCTATTATCTCTAGCCACTCAATACTTCATAGTCTCTCTTTGCCTTTACATTAATCACTGTCTGGTTCAAGTGCTACAATACTACAAAATGCCACTTTTGTTTATATTGTGGCATACGTGTTCTAAGTGCACAAGAACATGTGTAAGCAGACTCAAGCAGTATGACCTTGGCTGCTTGTTTCTAAGTTTTCCACTCCCTTATGAGCAGGACATTTTGTGAGTAAAAAGCTTTGCTGGTTCCCTTGACATGGCTCACTTCATGAAATTGCCTGGAATACATCCCTGCAGTGCAAATTCCACTTAGTCAATTCCTTGTGGTTGGCAGAGTTTTCTTACACAGCTGTAAAAGTTTGAGGAGGGTTAGAGATGACACTGTATGAAGAGGTTAATGTGGCAGAATCATTACAAAGATTGTACATGCATTGCTTTACTGTTGCAGGTTAGGGAAATAATGACATAAAATTGGATTTATTGTATGTCAAAATTGCCATTCATTTAAATCTGAACAGTGTTAATTAACTTGTTTCTCTAGGTTTTTCCAGTTGGGTGCGTGTTTACATCTCTTGTTGGTAAAGTAAAGAAGAATACAATCATTACTGAACTTCTGATGTTTATTTTCCATTTTCTTCATAGGAAAATAACAACTGCTTCTGCCCTGCTTCCTATGCCAATATCCAGCTTGTAAGCATGGTCTTTTTGAAGGTTGTTGAGTCACACTATTCCATTTGTTCATACTGTAGTGACTGAACACATGCACCTTTGCTGTTGTCAGCATCATACTGGCTGCTACTTATGATAATTTCATGCATTTTGTTTTATGCAGCATTTTATGTCAACAAAGCCTGCATTGATTTAATTACATAAATATATAAAATGAAAAGAAAAAAATGCGGTATATAGAAGTAATTGTTATGTGAGCAATTAGAAACTGTTTAATGAAAAAAAGTGATTTTTACTGCTTTGTTCCATATTTTTATGTCTATGTTTTATGCTCTTTCAGTACTGAAGCACTTGTTTTTCCACTGCTATCTAGCAAGGAACCTGAGAGGACACACCTACCAACTTGCTTTGTATATTATCTCAGTCAGGCATGTATCTCGACCACAAAGCTGGCAGAGCTCAGAGCAACTGACAAACAAGGCAAACAAAATACATCCGGGGATATCACACATTTAAATCTGCTGAGAATTTGCTTATCGAAACACAATTACACTACAGTGGCAGCTAATTATTAACAAATTAGCTACAATAAAAGTGGTCCACTTACATAACAAGCACTGAAGTGTGATCCAAAACTAGTGGTGTTCTGTGGATTCAACAATAAAAATTAAACATCCTCTTTAATCACACAGCTTCTTTATTCATTCTGTGTAATTCTGCTTGACATTCAGTGATGCTGCGATGCAAATTTTGGAAATTCTTACGAGCAACTCAACCATGAAATGTGTAAAGGCAAATCTTTCAGACGCAGAATTGTCATGTCTGGATAATCGACATCAAAGAGTGACCGCATCCATATTGTATGAGTGATGGTAAGAACATCATAAACAACTTTTAAATCATGTATATGTACTCATGTTGGATTTAAGGAGTCATGTGTATTGCAGAGACTGGCATCAAAAAGCAGCCTGAGAATTTTGAGTGAAGCGGCCCCAATTTGATACACCAAATTCCAACCAACACAGCATGTTTGTGGATCAATGAATCATTCATTCAATGACTCATTTGAGGATTCTGCCTCTTCGTCACTGTCATCACCTGCAGAGTGCTTAAATAAATCCATAATATTCGCCCATTTCTTTCAGCATAGGCCAGAAACCCTTTATAATGTTTTTGTCACCACTACAGGATTTCTATCGTTCTATCCATGTGTCGGCAATGTGTGCTAGATACTTCCAGTTGGGATGGCAACTGCTGTCTGCTATTATGGATCACACCAACCACGTTGCTGTAACTAATGACCTATTGAATATATAGGCTATAATTGATATATTATTAAATATTTGGAAAAATCATATCACTGTCAGTGGTTAACATGATAAAAGTCTCTTCTAAAAGCACAATGCAGTTATTTGTCACAATTACATATTATATACAAACTGCTATTAAACAAGCAAGAGATGGGGAGAAAGCAAAGGGACGAGATAGGAAGTGGCATTTATATAATTCAGGTATAAAAGTGCACTTTTTTGTTATCATGTTTGTCAACTTTATATTGTGTTTTTCTATAGAGATAATCATCATTATCAAGTTGTTATAGCTACAGTGTTCGCAAACATCTGCCTGCATGAACCAGATAAAATATAGAGCCTTATTTCCCTCCACCTAAGGAAGTCCAGTAGTGTTTTACAACGTATATCGAGTTTACTCTTCTAACTCCTCAGAAAAAAAAAAAAAATCTCACTCTCTTTGGCCTGCCAAATTTTCAGCAGTTGCTTCTTAACTCTCAACATTTTCCACTTGCCATGTAGCAAACAATCGGCTTGTGTTTGGTTGCGTGCTGTATCTGCCCATTTTATAGAAAACAACTCTGTTTTGTCAACTGTTTTTATTTTGATGGTCTGAATAAGCAATACAATGAGATGAATGTGGAGTTGCAGGGTTGTTGGTTCTCAGTAGTAGTATCGTTAGAGTCAATTACTGTCATCCAAAAGTGTTTAAAACATATATTTTAACTGAATCTGTACTTACATGGCATCTTGCTCACTGTACATGTTGGATAACCGAAGTAGTAGTGCTGGTCAAGTACTCGGTTGAAGAGGGCATCAATGGTTCCCACGTCTGCTTAACAATCCTCTAAGGACAAAGTGCATCATATAATTTGAGTCAAGTGTAGTGTAAAAAGCTATAAAGATCAAATGAGATGCACACACTCACAAAAATGTATTCGAGCATTGCATTAGTTCTGGCAGGCCACAGAAGTCAAGCTCAGCTCACAATATCCTGTCTGACTTAATCAATGTCATTTCTATTGTCATTGATACCTGCTCTGTTCTATAGAGGGAGCTCCCAGAACAGAGCCATACTGCCAAATATAAGTCAAGTCAATTTTATTTATATAACGGCCATTCACAACAAAGGTTATCTCATGAGACTTTACATGTAGAGTAGGTCTATACCGCACTCTTTATTATTAATTAATTTAATTAAAGAAATTACAGACCCAACATTTCCACTTGAACAAGCACTTGGCTTTTCCCACCTTTGAAGTGGCTAATTTACAGTAAAGTGTTTCCTTTCCAAAAGTGCCAATGATGACAAATTTATTTTCCCCTTTGAGTAAGAAAATGATAATTGTGTGAAACTCTTGGCAAGTTAAGTTATAATAGGATTGTGAGACTATATGAAAGATAAAACGTCACTCACCACCTGCTATTTCCTGTTACCTTCTATTTATAAAAAGGGATTTTTAAAGAAAAAATAAATAAAGAGGCTACTCTAAGTAAATAAGGTTCCATCTACCGATACTACGTAAAACTAAACAGAAGAAAAATGCTTCGATAAGATTGTCATTATAACGAACAATATATAGTTGTACTTGCAACATTCTTAAGTTATTACAATTTAATTTACAATGGCATCTACTGAAGTTGGATTAGGTTTGAATTTTTACATCTCCCCTCTTTAATAGAACATAACTGCAATATAAATATAAAAGTTCTTCGGAGTAATACAAATAAGAATGTGGATGTTTATTCAGCATGTGTGTGTTGAATGTGTTTGAAATGTGTTTGAATGAGCAAAAAGAATGCAAATAAAGTACAGTGATCCATAAAGACCACATTAGTGGGGACATTCTGGGTGCTATGTATTACAACATAGGATTATAGAAACATCATGAAAAATAAGATGCCAGTAGCTTGCATGGACTAACACATAAGGCTAATTAACAGAATATCAACACACTGAGGAGGAACACAGGCTCTTGAGGCTTGGAGGAGATATCAAATGCTGGAATAATAAAGAGTGCTCCACTGGGAAGAATCCCTGGATGCCTGTGCATACTGTTGATCTGGGGCCAACTTGGAGGTTGGACTCTGACATCATCATTAGGAAAGATTTAATTAGGTATCAAATGCAAATAAAATGTAATCCATAAACAGAAGCATGAGAAACATATCTGACAAACGGTGGTAAAATGAATCAATTGCTAATTAAAATAAAACTATTTCAAAATATTAGAACACCATACTTGTAAATCGCAACATTTACCTCTGCTAACAACAATGGAAGGAAATTGTGCTGACAAACTGAAATGCTGACTAAAAACAGACATTTGAGTGAAGAGCTGTTGTTTGAATTTTGGTCGTGATCTAAGATTACCATCATTACATGATCTGCGACCTCAGACTTGGCTGTTACAGAATTGCATTAACATCATACTTTGGTGGAAAATTGGATTCCCAGTTTTGTTGGAATCATGTGCATTTAATTTCCCCGTTATTGAAGTGCTCCCAACAGAGCTACTTGCGTGAGGTGGGAAGAGTGGCACAGCAAGGGCTGCGTTTATGCAAATCAGGTGGCACAATTTTGGTACTTATTTTGGCATGAAATTGCATTTCTGCTCACTCAGACCACCAAAACAGCACATGATGTGTGTAGAGTTTAGCTTCTTGTGCTTTGATAGAGTTCTGTTTTCTAAGTTTCCAATTAGTGCATATTTAAAAGCACTTCCAAAGACAGTTTTTGATGGAAGATTTGATCATCTCTGCCAGGCGTAAGCCAGAAGGCGATCATGCGTTTGGTCATGTGTGTATGCATATGTCTGTGTATGTACCTGTCTGCAGCTATTCCTGTCATAGTAGCCTACTGGACTCAGTAACCTAATATTGTTTGGGGACTTCTATTGGGGTAATTTTGAAAAAACAGATTTTTTCTTTTTGACTGCTCTCTTCTATTCTGCCATTGACTCTTGACTCCCGACTCTTCTTGACAAGCCAGTAGGGGCCATAAGTGATCAACTGCTTCAGTTTTGATTCTTGTGTCTGCTATGGACATCATATAGGATGACAGGATAGGACCATGTTTAGTTTTCTGTCACATTGAAGCAATAGCTAATAGTCATTCATGGTTTTCTGTTAATAAAGTGACTTCTTGTCAGTGAGTGCAGCCCCCATAATAAAATGGTTTAATCTGTTGCGGTTGAATTTTTTGAATTACAATTACACATCTGAAGTTACACTGTGTAACCTTAGTTTTGCGCCATATGTGCGCATACAGTAGGCTATATGGCAATACAAGTTTGAAATAGTTTGGGTGCAAACTGACTGCATACAGCATGTGACATAATTTGCCAATCCTTCTGGTTATTAGCACAGCATTATGATATTTGTCTTTTTTAAATCCAAGGTATGCAACAGTACAACCATTAGTCAGGTACTTTTAAGAAGACTCGCTGACTATGATTGAAAACTGCTTAGCTAAAGAAAAAAATTAGAGCTGTGGTTTTGTGAATTTTGTCATTTTGTAAATGTCACGATTTGTGCCGGAAACATGATAGGAACAGGGGTTTGGACCCAAACGCAGACATGGCAGGCAGAGAGGTTCAGTAAAATGATTTATTAAAGTTAAACTCACTGGTCAAAGGCAGGCAAGGGTCAAAAACAAAAATCTGTCCAGCCAGGATAAATAAATCCAGATCAGGAAAAATCCAAAAACACTAGAAACCAGTCAAACCAAAACACAAGGAAACCGCTAGGATGAAGGCACATGGGTAACTCACAACAAACTGAGAGGGACATACATGAACACACCAACTTAAATACACAAGGGAAGGTTAACAAGACACAGGTGAAACCAATCAGGGCGGGGCAGACGATCACAGAGGAGGGAAAGGAACAAAGACAGGAAATGTAAAGCGGGACAAGACACACGAGGAAAGGACTTTCAAAATAAAACAGGAAATAACGAGAAACTCAAAACCATATATGGGAAGTAACAAACACGGAGAAACAAACTACAACTCTAAACCATAACACAGTAAATGACACACTTTGAGTGAAAACATGACAGTAAAGCAATTTTCTGCTTTCTTACTCAGTCTTCTTCTCTCTGCATTACACTGGGGACATCTATCGAGCTAATGATGCCACATGAGGATGAAAGGAGTGTGCCTGAAGAAAAGACACACTTTTTCACCAACTACACTAAAACAATATCACAGGCAGCACTCCAAACTAAGTGAGAAACATGAGTTATTTTTGGATGTGTTTTTCTTGCTCCGTTAAAAGATTTAGTCACAGTGACTGGCAGTCTGTCCAATGTAAGAGACAATTGAGGACACGGAAATATTAAATACTCAATCAATAGCTGTGTGATTTAAGAAAAAAACAATGAGAAGAAACCACGTTACCACTGTTTTGACTGGTGATATAATATGTATCGATTTCAAAGACCAGTTTTTGCCATCAAGCTCTCCACAGTTTCTATTTTGGGAGCAGCAGGATGGCCTTGTGTTTTGTGACACTTCCACTGAAGTAGAGGACACAAACATCTTCCCCATATATATTCCCCATATATATATATATATATATATAGGAAAGCACTGACTGCCTACAAGCTCAAGAGGTGTTGTTCTGTATCTAATCCAGTTCTCCTACCTATGAAGTGTGCAAGTGGACAGGCTTTCTGCTTACATAAATTACATTACAACAACAATAATTACAAAATCAACACACATTCTGAGAGATTTTCAGCATAAATTTTAAGTCACACAAATCATGTAATAGTATTATTAACTGCTTCAGGATATACACACACGTTATGGTTTTATAAAATAAGCCAATCACATCTAAAGCAAGTGAGCACAATGTCATTATCTTGTCATCCTCAAATTTAAAAATGTTGGATTCCAGAAACCATATATTATTCACATATTGTGAAACCATAACATGTGCTGAACATGTTCACTGTCCAAAGAACCAACCAGGCCTGAATTGGCCATCAGGAGCACCTGGAGTTTGGTGAAAAAATGGACAGCACAGAAAAAAAAAAAACCTCTTACAGCATGTGAATTGTTGTTAGGAGTGGAGTGGAGTGAATGTGGAGATTGGCCTAGACTGACATTATATTCCCAGCCTGAATTATTGCCCCAGTCCGCCCCTGGAACCAACATCTCCTCACTTCCTGCCATGTGCAAGAAAACCAGATTTAAAAAAACAGTGTGTGAGGCACAAGCAGAACTGCTGTAATTGTGAAAATAGAATTAGAGTACTGCTCCATTCAGCTTCTCGCAAAGAAAGATGGGGATTAGCTGCTTTTAACTCATGAGTCATCATGCCTCAATGGTGTTACCAGTCATTCTGACGTTCTTAAATTGATTACACCTGGCTTACTGCTTGTTGAAACACAAATCAGTGATTGCTGAGCACTGGAAACATACTTTGTACATATATACATAAATGTTTTGCCGATACTGGGTAACAAAAACCTGCAAGAACAGGAAGACTATTTGTGGTCTTAACGCTGACAAATGTATGGGGAATTATAGAAGCACTCAAAACAAGATAGCAGTGTACGGGCACTTTTTTGTTTCCATTTGGTGCTTTGGCAACCAAAGATAGCCTGCATTAAATTCTGACAGTTTCAGAAATTGATGACTAAATTCTCAAAATGTGACTGCTGCTATGACCCACGTCTTCAAACTAGCCAATCAGAATATGACAGGTAATGACGCAGAACACACTGGCCTTTGCAACATGAGGGATTGGGGGATTCCATAGGATTCCAAAAAAATTGGAACGCTTTGAAAAACGTACATAAAAAACAGAATGCAATCATTTGCAAAAGAACAGTTTCACCAAGTGTTCCTGAGCCCATGTAGTATGATCCTTTTTAAAATTCATGTGTTTAGCAAAGTGTTGATCCTCGCCCCACGCTTGCTTGTAAATAATTCAGCCTTTCAAGGATGCCCAGTCATGATACTGTCACCTTTTACCAATGAACCTCTTTACCTGTGGAATGTTCCAACCAGATGATGAGGTTAAACTTTAAACATATTGTGTACTGTTTTCAGTCGATGTGAAAATGTATAAGCAAATTATCACATTCTGTTATTATTGTATGTTTTTCACAGCATCTCCAGTTTCTAACTTCACACATTACTGTATTATAAATACATCGAGACATATTTGATTACTTGCATACCGGTGCAACCAATCCTCGGCTGTTTACTTTCGCCATCTGGCTTGTAAGTTGTAACTACAAACAAATCCCTGAATACACACATTCAATCATGTCATTTTTTTTTCAGTCCTGTTATTTTAACAGACTTGGCTTCTGTCCTTGGCATGTAAGTTTTTAACACTCTCTATATCTATTATTCTGCTCGTCTATCAAAACTGATTTATTAAAATGCTGTATGGCTGCTATAACAAAGCACACTAAGATTGGTATTGTGTAAGTATCCTTAGAATGAGCCAAATATAACAAACTTTATTTTATGTTAAAAGAATCCCTCTGGAGGATCTATTAGTAACCACAATCACAAGCCAGAGGGTGTGAAGTCATGCATGAAAATAACATATCTGCATGTTCTGCTCCCAACGAGCTTGTGAATTCATTGTTAGCTCAGCTTGTATGCTCTCACATTATAAATTATCCTCTAAGATTATGTCAGTTGATTATTTTTCTAGCAGATGCAGCCATCTTTATGCCTTTACTTTAGATTAGAATGTAATTTTCTTACATAATGAATTGGTTTCGTCCACGTTTTAGCGTATGATTTATGCTTTCCCAACAATTTTAACAAATGATCCAAATTAGAGCCAAACATATCTATCAGTAAAGAATTTCTGTATTTTATTCTGACCTTTTCACCAAGGGATATATGACATGCATATTGAGACATGTAGTAATTCCATTTGCATCCTTGCATCTCACAAGTTTACTGCAGACACAGAAGAAGTGTCCAGAAACTGTTACACGGTTGCTATTATTGTTTTGTTCATAGGGTGTAGCATTTAATGGTGTCTGATGTCTGATCTCTGCTGTAATTTAGGCCTAAAACAAAATAGTATTCGTTTGAAACCTTTGATTTTCCAATATGGATGCCTGAATGCAGAGCCTCACAAGTTAACCCCCACAGGGCTTTGAACATAATTCATATTTCCAGTGTACAAGTAGTGTATGATTTAACATAGTTTCTCTTTCAATAATGCATACTTACACTCAAACTTATTTGTTGGCCCAAGGGATCAAATTACATACTGCAGTCAGTATGAGGTTGTGATGCGCACATCAGCAGTGAAGTAGTGAGTGAGCTATTACATAAAATGGTGCAATAATCTATTGAGTTGATCAATTGTAGAATGATGACTAGCATGGCAGAAAAGGGGATAATTAGAAAATGGTTGATTAGTTTTACTTTAGCCAGATCCACTGTGGCTTCACATTATGTTTACAATTTGCCACTGCAAGCAGAAATGTTAAGGGTTGTTTGTATTTCAAAACATTCAAACATTTTCCAGATGGGTTATAAAAGTCCCAATCAAAATACGCAGTTATTAGCCATGAAAAATGTGTGTTTGCAAATTTTCAAATATTCTTTTCCTCTAAACATATGATTGTCAAAAACATAAAACAGGCCATAAGAATAACAGAAAAAAAGCCAAATGAAGTAGTCAGTGGGAAAGTTATTGCCCACATCAGGTTACTCAGCGGGGCAGCGGGGCTCAGCTCCACCGGGCTCCACAGCCTGAACACTGTTGGGCTCGAAACCAAACTAGGAACAAACAAAGCCTCGGAGACCGATGGAGGCCAGTTTGGCGAAAGGGAATACAGTATGAAGGTGATTAACAGTGGCTCAAATGAGGACTAAAGTTATGACTTCAGGGTGACAGATCAGGGCAGCCCAGGAGAGAAGTGAAGCAGCAGAGCAGCAAGATAGACTGCCATTAGCAGCGACTGAAAATAGTGTGTGGAGATGGAATATTTTTACATCTTACTCAAAGATTGAGGATTTGTTTTAAGTGATTGCGGAAAGTTAAAACCAAGATGGTTTGGTGAGTTTATTTTGTTTATGTCTAGTTTGAAGGAAGCGTGTTTTACGATGATTTAACAAGGCAAATAAGCTTGTCTTGGTTCCAAAAAGAGAGAAACTCAAATTTATGGTAAATAGACTTGCATTTATATAGCACCTTTCAAGTCTAGTGACTCCTCAAAGCACTTTACAACACCTGTCACATTCACCAATTCACACACACATTCATACTTGGTGGCAGAGACTACCATCTAAGGTGCCACCGGCTTATCAGGAGCGGTAACCATTCACACACACACCGATGGCTATGTCTTCGGGAGTGATTTGGGGCGCTAGTGTTGTTTGTTTATCATTGCCCGTTCAAGTGCATCGGAGCACCGGGCACGCGCATGGTGGTTGCTACGACACCCTGCTGCTGCCCCACAGCTGGCCGCGAGCTCCCTAACCCAGTTTTATGGGGAATGGCATCGCCTTTGCACACAGACAGAGTGGATAAACAGGACGCTGATGCTGGGCTACTCGCTCCAGTTCTGCAGCATCCCTCCTCCTTTCGAGGGCATCAGAGAGGCGAATCTCTCCTCCCAGGAGGAGAAACTAGATTTCCTCTCAGCAGAGATCCAGGACTTCCTGCAGAAACAGTGTCCCATTTTAGACTTTTGTCATTTGAACAGTTGCGTTTCATGCAAAATGTTCCGCATGCTGACCATCAAGCGACTGTGGAAACTGTTTCAGTCGGGCAATTGGTTCACCACTATCGACTTAAAGGACGTCTACTTTTACATCGACGTGGCCCTGAAACACAGGAAATTTCCTTCCAAGGGGTAACATGGTCTAGGTCAGCGGTGGCCCACTACTTCTCCACAGTTGTGACCGGGATTAGGAAGTAGGAGAGCTGTGGCGGTTACCTTGGCTGGTCAGGTTTGGTGTGGTGGAATGATGTTGGTCGTGGCAGGGCAGTCATTTATGGGGCTTCAGGCACTGCAATCATTTTTCCAGTAGAGGACGGAGCCTGTGTGAGGTAGAACAGTTACAATATTGTAACTCTTGTTCTATAAGCACAGGCAGAGCCTTTTACCTAAAGACCCTGCTGCGCCCTGCTCGCTGAAGAGGTGGCAGGATAGCTGACGGTAGTTTCAAGGCCTTATTGGGGCTTCAACCTATTCAGCTGGCCGGCTATGCTCATGCAAATTTTAGTGGGCCACTAAGTGATCGTGATTGGAGGAGAGTAGGGCTGAAACGATTCCTCGAGTAAGTCGATTACAAGAAATCATCAGTGCAAATTCTTTGCATCCAAGCTGCGTTTAATTCATATAATTATTAGTGCACTTTCTCATTCTTTCATGATTATTAATGACACAAAACACTATGGATGCAGGACGTAAAGTGATGCCAATGCAAAATGGAGAAAGAAAGCAAAAATAACAATGGAAGATAACCACATGCATACTGGTTATGTGACAAGACCAAGGTGAAACCCTTGTAAATATCCCTAAAGAAGGAAGCATTTACCCCTTACTCCCATAAATCTCTGTGAGAATCTTTAAAGGAGAAGAAGCTTCCATGCAAAGTAGAAAAAAACAAAACAAAAAATACATCCATATAGGGCCACTTGAGGGTTTTTTTCTCTGTAGAAAAAAAGTTCTTAAAGGAGGGCTTTGAGACTTACCTATCATGCTGGACCACAATGATAACAGAGAAAAGGCACAAAAAAATAAAGGTAAAGAACATCACTAACAACATATGGTACTATTACACTGCTGGTAAAGGCAATTTGTTTAGACAGGGAACTGTGTCAAGTGTGGTCTGCAAGTGCAAGTCAGATTATAGATCTGTTCAGCTCAGCAAGAAGCCAAAACAGAGACACTTTTCAAAGGTAGAAGCACAAAAGTGTGGAAAAGCATGATCCTCACTCACACAGTTGCAAACCTGCAGGCGCATCAGAAAATGCCCTAAAAAAGATAACGGAAAAGATACTATTAAAAGGAGAGAAGTCAAATTTGTGAGTGACTTTACCCAGGAAGAAGAGTTAAAAAGTTTGACATCCGTAAAACCCTGAGCCCGTGGTCTGTGTTCACAAATACATTTCAAATATCCTGATGAAACAAGTGGGGTAACAAAAAGGCAGGTGAGAAGAGAATGAAATCTAGAAAGCAAAAACACAAAGCAAGAAACCAACAAAATGGAAATGTGTACTGTTGGAAATGAACCGGTAAACATACCACTGGGCTGATGATGAAAAGTGTAAACAAGTGAGGAGGTGGGCGAAGAGGTTCGGGGCTGTGTCCTCAATCGCATCCTTTTTCTTTTTACTCTTAGCACGTACTGCTGCTGCCCTTACAATGTACATACTGTTCTATGCATTCTGTCATAATATTGTGCCTTGATTTTTGACCCTCTTGCTCATAGGTCTGTCACTGTCTTTTGCACAAAATTTTAAGGAAAAAGTTTTGATCTCTCGGCGGCTCATTGGATTGCACAGAGGAACAGAGGTCAGAATAGCCACAAAAGCATTTCTGGCTTGCACGCAGCATCAAAGAGAAAAACACCACTCACTCAGTATAAAGACTTAAAAGAGGTGCTGGAGCTACAGAGCATTAAACTAAAGTAGAAAGAAAAGCATCCGCACACTCAATCTGTGCAAAAAATCATTTTTAATGCAAGCTTTCGGTCAGAGACCTTCTTCAAGGCATAAAAGGCAGCAAGAGGTTGCTGTAGTACAGAGGTT
>JBBPCS010002211.1:0-13813 GCA_037974645.1 Hollardia meadi
GATTTTTTGAAATATCAAAAATTGAGCCCACAGTGCATCAAAATGTTTGACTGTAAACAGATACTGCAAATTCTCGTTAAATAAATCTCCAATGTTCATGAAAAATTATTTAAAAAGTTTCCCCTAAAGTTAGTTGTCTGAATGTAATCCCTGCCAGCTCAAAGCACCTCTCTGCGTAGCTTCTGCCAGTGGCGTTTTAGGTGGTGAGTTGAACACCCGGGTGATGCAGAATGAAAAAAATGGAAATCTGGTACTGTACTGTGTGAATTAGAGACATGACTTCATGGCTTTAGTGAAATTTTAGGTCCTCCTGTATTTCTCATTTGTCTTCATCCTCCTTCACCTTCCTCCTTTTCCTCCTCAAAATGCCCGGTCCTGACTCACTGTTGTGCAGCACATATAATCTGATTTGTATTCCACGATACCAACAGCCATTATTTGTGTGATTGCTCTGCGGCAGAGATTAATACACAATCACATTGATAGCATCCAGACAGCATGATGTGTCCATCACTGTACTTCACAGTGAAGATGGTGTTTGTTGAGGCATGGGCAGGCATAGCATTTTGAATTTTGGCATAAAAGCTCTGTCTTGATCACATCTGACCACATCACCTTATCCCACATCTTAGTTGAGAGTGACTGTTTGATTGTCGTTGGCCTCCCTCACAAGTCTCCTTCTTGCATGGATGAATGTTTTGAATTTTGAGGGATGGCCTTCTCTAGGCCAACATATTCTTTCTTCTAGCTCGTCAAATATGACAGATTGGTCAGTGACCCTAAGCTTCAGGCTCTATTTACCCCTCTAACTTGCAGGGCTCTGCTGTCAAGTTAGCCCAAATAAATATGCTGTCTGGTTAGACTTTCAAAATAAAGCTTGCTGACAAACATTTTATATATGACTTTTGGACTGCTATTTACATTGTGAAACAGTCAGAGTTTGGTTTTGTTTAGGCACAAAAACTACTTGTTGGGCTAAAATAAGGATGTTAAGTTCAAAACCAAGGAACATTATCACTTGGTCACAAGGGACTTAAACCCTGGTCTCCCACAGCAAAGTCAAAGTGTTTGACCCATCCATCCAGCCTGACCACATCCTGATTTGGACTTTCCCCACTACTACAGCACCTCCAGAATTGACGGTAGAGGGGTAACCACAATGGGTGCATCTCAATTCCCTTAATTGACATTTCCTCGCTCCTCGATCCTTGCTTGAACCGGAAGTCATTCTGGTGTGCCATCTTGCACACCGTCCCAAAGCTCTTATTTCTGAATATATAAATATATATAAATACCATAATCATATTCTGGTTTATTAAATAATTAATTCACAATCAGTATATCAATAAATACAGATATAAAAATATAAATATAAAGTCATTCTGTCAGTAGAAATGGTTCCTGTGCCTCTGAGCAGAACACAGTATAAATACAGACTGCAGCTTGTTGTTCATGTGCAGCTGTTTGTTAACAGAGAGAAAACACTGCTGCTCTGCACTGATAACTCTCTTTATTAGACCTTGTGTTGAACAGCTAACCTGTAGCCTGTACTACGAAGCAGGATTTGTGGTTAGCGAGGTAACTTCAGGGTTAACTCTGGGTTTTCAGTGTTACAAAACTGATTCACTTCTCAACGGGGTACATCGCCATGGTAACTTATGCTGAACAGCTAACCAGCTCCAGAGTAGGTTATGTTCTGGATAAGAGATTGAAATTGATAAAAGCACCGCCTACTGACTAATCAATTCTCTGGAAAATGAAATCCAGATCCCGAGCTCAAGTGCGTGGGTCGTGACAGTTGTACTTGAATACACCTAAATGTAATTGAATACAGTACAAAGACAAGATATTTAATGTTTTTTTTAATAAATATATGCTCATTCTGAATTTGATGCCTGCAACACGTGTCAAACAAATTGGGATTGGGGTTGAAGAAAAGGTGTTACATCACCTTTTCAACAACAACACTCAGTAAGTGTTTGGGAAGAGAGGACACTAATTGTTGAAGTTTTGAAAGTGGAATTCTGCCCCATTCTTGCTTGATATATGACTTCAGTTGCTCAACAGTCTGAGGTCTACGTTGTCGTATTTTGCTCTTCATAATGCATCACACATTGTCAATGGGGGACAGGTCTGGACTGCAGACAGGCCAGTCTAGTACCTGCACTCTTTTACTCTGAAGCCACGCTGTTGTAAGGCAGCAGAATGTGGCTTGGCATTGTCCGGCCCCTTGTCAGGCTGGCCCCTAGTTATGCTGCTATAGGCTTAGACTGCCAAGGGACTTCCCATGATGTACTGAGCTTCTCTCTCCTCCTCACCCTCTCTTTCTGTTCACATTCATGCCCCATCATCAATGCATGATACTAATTTGACATCTTCCCCGGAGTCTTTGTGCTTCTCGCAGGTTCCCATGGATCATGGTTGGACCTACTGCTGTGGTCCTGCTTGACGCCCACTGCTGCCAGTTGCTATGCATCTGTGTGTGGCCTATTTTAACTGCGCTTCATCCTAAATTTATAATAATAATAATTCATCATTAACATTATGATTAAAGATGATCATTAGGCTGTCTTGGTGCCCCCTCTGGCACTTGGTGCCCTAAGCACAACACGTTAAGTGTGGGTATGTAATGGTGGCACTGATTGAAACAGTCCTTTGGCGGCAATCGATGACTTAGGTTCCTTGAAATTCAGCCGTTTGAGGATCCTTATCCGTGAGTGCTGGAGGTTTTGTATCCCATTGCAGGTCTGGTAAATGGATACCACATGCATAGTAAGTGTGTGTGTGTGTGTGTGTGTGTGTGTGTGCGTGCACGCGCACGTGTGTGCATGTGTGTGAATAAGACTCCTGTTACTGCTGCTGGAACTGACACAGATAGTGGTAATGCTGCGTTCATGGTCACTCTGCTCCGAAATTCAAGTCAAAATACATCTTGTTGCATATTAAAGTTTAGGCCAGATACATATGGCTGAAGCAGTAAAAATGTCTATTTCAAAAAATGTTGTCAAATGTCAGTGATCGAATTAAAGGCTAAGGATTTAAAAAACATACAAAGGAACAGTTCAATATACAGTATAATGTGCTACACTTTGGGTGAACATACCTACAGTATGGAAGCCCAGTGTTCATGTTATATGATGTTTTTACCATTATGCTCTGCAGTGGTTATGATGGCTGTGCATCATAAATCTACTGAGCCCTCTACTGGACTCCTGCAGATTCATTCTCATGGTTGAATGCATTTATTGTAAGCTGCTTTGAATAAAAGCCTCACCTAAAAAAAACGTAATGTAATGCAATACAGTCACACACAAATTCATAATGAAACCAAGTTCCTTTGTAGAAGGCCGGGTCATGCCGCAGAGTCTTCACTTTAATTGCTTGGGTAAGAGTAGGATTTAAAGGCATGTTAAATATACATTAGGTCAGAGCTAGAGAATGGTGTTGGCTGTCAGTTATTGTAACCCTTGTTCTATAAGCACAAGTGGAGCCCTCTACTGGACTCTATGGGTTCTACTCTCCTCCAAACACGATCACGTATTCGCTCACTGAAAATTGCATAAATGTAATTGGCCAATCAGGACGAGCCTACTTGACTTTGTGGAATCCCCAGTGTATATAAGGCGATCGGCGAGTTTGCCCACTGATTGTGTGATTTCTCAAAGGGAATTGAGTCGAACCTCAAGTGTGCCTGGCCTGGCCCGGTCTCATCGCCGGCACAGAGCCGCACATCCCATGCAGAAGACAGTGTTCAGTAGCCACCTTCCTGCGTTCCACTGGTGAGGCGACAGCAGTGGTGGGATAATTTTTGCCGCTTTGACGTGAGTCTGCACTGTGACAAGAGCCGTTATTGCCCTCATATGCCCCACCGTGCCGGCTGAGACTAAAGCTTCACTGCCCTAAGATGATGACAACATCTCGTCAGTTTCTGCCACCTCAGCTTCATGCAGAAGTGCTGCGCCGACCTCAGTTCGCAGAGACTTCCCTCAGGTGATGACCATAGTGGCGGGTAGTATTGGGCTCTCACTGCCCCCACTGCTTATCCCCAAGCTGGTAAGCCATCTTCTGGAGGGTTTTTACGACTTGTCAAACCCCCCGCAAGCAGCGGCAGTGCATGGAGGCGTCGTGGCAACAACCTCTAAAGAGCAAAGTACCGCCGGCTTGGTGGATTTTGTCAGAGTGCAGGGCCTGGCATGCCCCCTCTTGATGAGGCCCTCGCTGCCCTCCTGTTACCTCAGAGTTAGCACCTCTGCCAAATGTGCATTTAGACGGAAAAATCGATGAGACTTACCAAGAGCATGGACTGTTATTTCAGGTAACTGCCTGTCTTTGACTGTGTCAGTGATCAAACCAAACAGTCAATACTGTTCCGTGAGCTTGTATCATGTGCACACACTAATTAAATGCCATATTAAGCCACCAAATAAACCAGAAAAACAAACACCATATCAAGCTAACAAGCATGCTAAGCTAAATAGCATGCTAAAAGCTATGAAGGTAAGTAGCATTCTGTCTGAGCAACCAAATAATCCTCTTCAGCTCCCTCCCCTTATCATTCAGCAAAGCATACACATGTCTCAGTGCATTAGCCAACAATAAGCTTACTAACAACAGTGAACATCCTGTAGGGTATCTATCATGCTGCCATCATCAGCATCATGCTGCTCAATCCACCAAAAAAAACCAACCTCTTCAGTGAAGTTGAGTTCAGGTAATGTCACAGAAACTGGTACTTGTCAATCAGGAAGCTTGATTGCATAAGGTCAGTGATATAGGATTGTGCCAATATTAATATTAAGGATATTTCATACATAAGGCAATGGTCCTAACTGTAAATGCATTAAAGACATTGTGTTTTAGTCTTTTATTTTCCAAACATTTTTTGGTGTCCCACTTTATCAAATATGATCAAGAATGTGGCACAGGATGCTTCGGGTTATCTGGGACAGTCATTGAAGTTCTTACAATGGGGGAAATATGCATTTCGGGACTAACACTTTATTCAAGGTTTTCAGTCTAATGCTGGCACACACACACGCACACACACACACACACACACACACACACACACGAAATGAACATGGTAGATGCATTAATCCTGTGTAGAGATAAAAATGCTCCTGTTTTCCTCATTTTCTTTCTTAATTAAAAAAATATTAACTTTTCATATGTTCCAAATTGATGAATTGTCTATGAATAATATGTACTTATTGAGCTTTCTATTCTTGTCACTTTTCATAATGCTTTTAAAGAAATGGTGATAATGAGCTGGGCATGAATAAATCATTATTATTATTTTTATTAGTAAGAGTAGTATTATATTATAATAGGTGTGGAATTTTTTGGCTAGAAAACATCTGAAGAATTTCAGAAAGGTCATGTGTTGGTCTAAAGTGAGATATCAGAATAAGTTGCAGAAGTCAAACTTGTCAACAAAAATGTCCCAAATTACCCAAATTCACAAGCACCCGAATGAGTTCAATTGTCCACTTGAAAGACAAAGGCTGCATTCATACTCAAATCATGTGCAGCAGTGTCGGAGTGTTTGTTTCACCCTGACACCCACAGGCAATTTGAGTCATTATGTTTGCTCAAAGGATGCTCTGTGTGAAACTTCTCTCAATAAATAAAGTTTAAAAAACAAAGCAATATGTCTGCTGTACAGGCTAGAAAACCTGCACCAGTTGGCTTCCCCCTTCCCCCCTCCCACATTGCCTACTGCTGAAACCAACAGTGTCATGTTAATCAACACTAATAATAGAACATGAAAAACTTTTAACACGTGTTACTGATGTTTGCAACTACTGGCACCATCTTGTCCCTTGTTCTTTAAATCTCGTCAAGTTTTGTAATTTGTCAGACTATATGGTGCAATTGTAAAGCTGTGTGGCATTCATGTGGCAACATAAAATACATAATAGGATTGTTACCAATACCGCTGATCGTGGGTCTGATTGCTGGCTTACGTGTATGGCCACTGCAGTGTGACTTTAGGTGACTTTGGGTATGTTTCTCCAAAAGTTAAATCTGTTTCAGCTTTTGTCTTCATCCTGGAGAGGAACATTAACTGGCTTTTCAAGAGGCAGTACAGAACCCCTGCAAAGCAGCCACACCAGACTAGCCCTTTTTAACAGAGATTCAACAATGCTGCCTCAGCGAAGACCCATCATTATGCCTTTGCTTTTTTACACTAAAACAAACAACACTGGCATAATGCCACCCCAGTATGTGATTTTAGATACCATGCTGGCATTCCGGAAGCAATAGAGCCGCGACATGTAACCCAACAGTGCCTGTAGCCATCATGAAGCCACCGGTTCCCCACAAGACTGCGTCCTTCTCTTCTACTCTTCTCCAACAACTTCAAGTCCCTCTGCTTCCTTGGCACTATCATTACCTGGGACCTCAAGCTAGAGCTGAACAACAAAGCCCAGCAGAGGATGTAGCTACTTCCTGTGGCAGCGGAAGAAGTTCAACCATGGTGCTCTTCCATCACCACCATCCTCTGTCAATCCTTACCTCCTCCATCATCATCTGGTATGCTGCTGCTACTGCCTAGGACAAGGGCAGACTGCAGAATATATCGCTCTTTGAGAAGGTGATCGGCTGCCACCTGCCATCTCAAGGACCTGTACGCCGCCAGGACAGTTAGTGAAGGAGAAAAAAACTGTGGCTTTTGCACGCTCCATCCTCTTTTTTTAAACACTGTACAGCTCTTTTCATTTTTGTTGTAAATCTTTTATTTTCTATTTAAGATTTAAGGATGAAATACTTGTTTATTTTTCCTTTCTTTTACAATGTTTATTGTTACTAAGGTACACCAAAAAATTCTGTTTGATAATAATTGGAACCTCACAAGAATTACTGTATATCACAGCTTGGCTAATAGGCCTATAATTTTTTACTGCAGTTTTTAATAGTTTATATTCACCAATTATATTGTTTTTGTCTATTCAAACTGTAACACGTGTAACATGTAACACTGATGCACCTGTTTCAAGTTCACACCGCAGCCCTGATGATGTTTTAAATTTTATTTTATTTCATGTAGTTATTTTGCTGGGTCATTACTCGGTTGCGCATTATTTCCGACACTACTTGAAGGCAGCATTCACCTCAGCCCACCACCGACCTGAGGCGCGCATGCGTCCTAACAGCGGAACCCTGTGCATGCACCACCGAGGATCTGGCAATTAAAAAAAACAGCGAAGATGCGGAAAAGTGAGAGGATATAAGCTGGAAGCTACCGTTGCCGGTGTAACCGCGTGATGCAACAGCCGTAGGGACCGGACGTAGTTGCTGTCAGAACCTTAAACTGGTGCATTTTGTTCTGTTTTTTTTGCCGACTGAGACTCCAGGAAGGCAGGACAAACTCCTGGAACTGTCCAAGGTAGGAGCCTCTCCCCCCGGTGTCCTTCAGCTGTGTAGCCGCTTGTCTCTACCGCGGAGCGTCTCTCAGGAGCAGGAAGTGCAGCAGTGTGTCACGCGTACACACTGAGGCAGTGTTAGAGAGCTGGAGCAAAACATTGTGTCAGGCTCGTGATGAGCATCAAAATAACAAGCAATAACTTAATAAAAACAACTAACTTTCGTCATACATTTCTGACACCATCGTTGAGCCTTCACAAGGTGATGAACTATGTTTCTACAACAACACTTAACTGAATCTACCTTTGGGGTTCCCTCTCTGCTATCTGTGGTTATCCAGCAGTATAGCCATCACACTTAAGGAAGTTGGTTATCCCCTTGGTCAGTATGTTACCTTGATGCCAGTCACAGGGAAGAGTAGACATGCTGAATTTGCTACAGTGTATGCTGGAAGTAACACATAAAGATCTGCTTACTCGCCACCGACAGTACTTACCATTCAGTCTGTGGAAACAGTTGTATTATGTCTTCTTTGTCATGAAAAATTGAAGTCAAAAGGGTTACCTGATCTTGAGCTTGGAGACTACAAATTTGCGTAGAACTGAAAGTGGATGATGGGGTTCAGAAGATCTAAAATCTGACGTAGAAATGCTATCAATTTGTCTCATTGGAAGTTTAGGATCCAGTGTTTTTTGGTATTAAACTGATACTAGGGACTAAAAGTTATATCTCAGCCTCTACCTCCTATGATTTGTGTCTCACAAGTCCCCAAACGTTACAGTGTAGTCGTAAATCTTCAGAGTACTCCTTTAAAAATAAGATTGTTGAGTAGCGGTCCAGACAAATACAGATTATTGAACTCCACTACAACGTAAAACATCTGTCAAATACCACTGTTACTGCCTCAGGACAGTAGAGCATTAAAAAAGTGCCATTTGAAAACTACATTTAAAACCAGGTTCTGTTTTTACTCAGCTCCTCCACCTTTGATATGTCTAGATCAGTGTTTTCCAATCCTGGTCCTGGGGACCCACTGCCCTGCATGTTTTAGATGTTTCCCTCTTCCAACACACCTGATTCAAATGATCACCTCGTCATCAAACTCTGCAGAAGCCTGATAACGACCCACTCATTTGAATCAGGTGTGTTGGAAGAGGGAAAGATCTAAAACATGCAGGGCAGTGGGTCCCCAGGACCAGGATTGGGAAACACTGGTCTAGATAATTGTTGTTTGCTTTTTACTCCTATTGATGGTGGCAAATAATGAATGAGCCTTTGAATGATGGTTAAACACAAGAACCCAACCCTAAAGATGCAAGATACTCTCCCTGAGAGTAAAGGTGATGGCTTGCCAAACGAGCTAGGTAGTGATAGCTCACCAGGCTCAGCTGGCCTATAGGATGACCCCGCAGAAACGGCGACAGTGGAAGCCTCAGCACCCGTCCTAGAGGCCATTAGATGAATGGAAAGATCAATGAACACAAGGTTTGATAACTTGGAGACATCCCTCACTGGGGTTAAAACTGCCCTAGCCGCAAATTCATCCCTAGTCACGAGCCAGGAGCAGACACAAGAGGATCATGAGACACGTATCACCAAGCTGGATAGAAGTTGCGATGAGCTGCATATCCAGAGCAAACTCCTAAAAGCCAATCTGAGCGACCTCGAGGGCCGATGAAGGAGACAAAACATTAGAGTCGTGGGCCTACCTCAAGACTGTGAAGGGCTTTTAGCATTTATGTCAGAGCTACTTCCCAAACTTCTGGTAACTGACCACTTTCCCCATGGAATAAAAGTAGACCAGGCTCACAGAATCGGCTCTCTGGGTAACAAGCTGCATATCATGATTGCCAAGATACACCATGACCCAGTGAAAGAGAAGATAAGACTACTAAAGTACAGTATGAAGGACAGCGCATTCACATCTTCCCAGATCTTACGGCAGACATGATTAAAATTTGATGGTGCCAGGCAGAAATTGAAAGAAGCTTGCATTCAGCATAGATTTCTGTTTATAAATAAACAGTGACTGTCCAGCTAACTTGCAAAAATCAGTGGTATTGACTGGCATTCTGATGATAATGTTAAAAATCCTTGATTAAATCATGGATGAGTCTTCATCAGGGCATGAATGCGATATAGACAGGTGCTCAATAAAAAACTCCTCAAGCTGTCATGTTACCAAGGTCACATAACATATTCAGTTTTTCAGCTGGTAACATTTCAGCGTGGTGGCCCGCCACGGCAAAGAAAGAAAACCACTAGGTAAAGTGTATATACTGTGTGTATATTCAGCCATGGATCCTGTTGTTATCCCTCCTTTCTTTGATCGTAACTTCTGTCCGTCACACTCTGTCTATCCTAACTTGCCTGTTATTTTTCTCTGCAGTTCATTCTGATAAGGAGATCAAGTCAACATGCCTGCAAAACAACTCAGTAGAAAAGAGAGACGGAAACTGTACACCTCGCTGGCAGGAGAGGTGAGATACTTTTCATTTGAACAGAATAAGATGGATGCCTTTATCCTTTCATGATTCTGATTCTGTGTGTGGTGACTGTATATGGATCAATTTCAAATCATCATTATTTATGTATTTATTGCACTTGGTGATTATTTAATGTACTCATTAACTGTTGAACATAGTGGTGCCTATAGAATGCATTTGTTTTGATATACAGCTGAGACATTCCAAGTCCATCAGTGCTGCAAACTGTATCTTTTCAGAGACACAGTGGTGTAGAATTGTCCAAGCCATCATTTCCAGATTGTTTCAATTTGTTGATGAGCAGATTGGGTTCTCATTAACTTTAATGCCATCTGAACATCCTTTTAAAAAATGTATTACAATTCAAATTTTCCAAATCATGGGTGTCATGAGGGGCATTGACTGCAGCAGCTGAGGTAGGTTTCAGTGACTTAGGAGTAATCTGGGACACCTCTAATTTCTCTCAGGCTTAGAACCTACTGTTAGAGCTACAGTGCTTTTTGAATTACAGTTAGGAGTCCTAAAGGTAGGAATGACATGCCTCTTATATTTTAGGAGTTTCTTTTAACTCAGCCAGTTAGGAGCTATGTTTAGCCCTATGATGATTTGTGAATGTGGCTTCATCTGTAGCATTTGATGAAATCCATAGATGCTTTTTACAAAAATAGTATTATGTCACCATCTAGTGGCAAAATAATTCAATCACACATCTCTGCAATGTTGTATACCAAACATTAAGGCACATTCACAGTCTGTCACTTTACCATATTTAGATGCTTTTGAAAAGTGTATGGTATAATTGTAAGAGGAATTTATTTGATTGGATTGCTAATAAGTAGGTGCAGCTTACAGTACAATACTGAGCAGCTGTAAAGATATAGAGTTGTGGAGAGTTATGGAGCTGTAGAGGCATCTTGGCCTGCACCCACCCCTCTCTCATCTGTGTTGATCAGGAGGAGGACAACGACAACGAAGAACAAATTAATAAATTAGAGCTCAATCACTTTTTTTGTAAATGTAAAAACAGATTTTGTTGGCTGAAATCCAATCACATACCTCCTCCTATTGCTCTGTCAGCTATTACTACCAACAACCTAGCAGTCGAGTACAGTTTTTCATAAGCTTTAGACACTTCCTCGATATGGATACATCTAACGGCCTCTCACATAGCAGAAATAAACGCGACAACAGCCTCGTCAATGTGCTTGTATGATTTGCTACCTGTCGCCTGATTCGCAGGGGGGGGGGGGTTATGCTCACTCAAACAGTGGGCAGCAGCTTAGAGCTGCCATACAGAGCTTGTTAGGCTAAAGTGTTGAAAGTTGAGCAATTGGTGACAACAAAGGTAACACAACATCAGTCATATGGACTTGTTTTGGATATTAAGACGATCTGCAAAATGTGCCATCAGTTGACTTGTATTGGTTTGTTAAGGCAGATAAAGTATGTTTGTAAGGTTAAATGTTTACAATTTAGCCTAGAAGTTGATTTATATATTCTTTTATCACAAACTATTTTCTAAACCAAGCCGTTTGACAGTTAAATATTAACATTGTGTTATTCTAGTTTTTATGTTAAATTATATTCTAAAGTTTAACTAATGAACCCCACCACATGCAGCTAGTGCCCTTTTTTCCCCCCCGCCCTGGCCCCTTAGGCAACCTGAGTCCACCACTGGTGAGGTACACTGCCTCTTATTAGAGTGGATCAAAGACAAGAAGGTAGAAAGGAGGGGGATGCATCTCTCTTTATTTTACTGTGTCTACACACAGACACATGAATGTTTTAATTAATGTTATTATTTTTCATATTTATATTTTTCAGTTGAGGGTTTGGTATCTGAGACATAAGTAAATTGAGTAAACCACCATAATAAGAGCAAACTAGTGCCTTTAAGTATGGTTTAATTAAATGGTTAAGCATAGGAGTGGGCAGTATGGATGTAATCATAAATTAACATTTTCATAAATCGGTACCGCTCACTTATTTGCCACAGTGCCAGCACTGGCCTAAAACACACAGAGATTTCACAGGGATAGAAGTTTGTTAAGGGGTCACATGATGCACTTGGAGTGAGAGGAGCATTCTCGCCCACCTCCTGCCTTGGCATTGACTATTGATTTTTGTTTGGAAACATGCCTGGAGCAGAAGGAAACAATAATTTGCGAGTCTGCGAAGAAAACGCTGCGAAGCCAAAAAGCTGCACGTGTCTGGCTCTGAAGCTAGCATGGATGATGGTGACAGCGTGCCATTTGAGGAAAATGTCACCAGCAGTATTGCCCAGAGTGTTACTGAAAAAAATCAGCGCCCTTATGGAGAAGAAATTTGCCAAACTGCAGTCCTACCTGGACAAACTGAGTAACCGCATTGAAGACAACACTAAAAGAATAACCAAGATGGAAAACCACATCTCTGAGGGTGAAGACCGTACAACTTCTCTGGAGGGCAAGGTTGTCGCAGAGACAACATTAGAGTCATCGGTCTTAAAGAAGGTACGGAAGGGAGACAGGCAGTCAAGATTTTTGAAACCTAGCTTCCAGACATGTTGGGACTGGAGACCAAGCAGGAAACTATTAAGATCGACAGAGCACACAGAGCCCTCAGCCCGCCAAAGGAAAACTCCAACATGCCGGTATTCATTAAACTACACAATCTTAGTGACAACCGGGCTTGCGAGCAACTTATCCGGGGAGGAATACTGGATAAGCTGTGTTCCAAATGCGCTACCCGGCCAGCTTATGCTTTGCTTTAACGGAGAGAAGCGCATATTCAAAAGTTCACGTGAGGCCAAGGATTTTCTGAGCAAGAATGGACTAATTTGAGTGCCTGTTTTGATGGTTATTTAATGACTTTACATGCCGCACCTGCAACAGGGATGGACACTTTAAGTTTACAAGCAGAGCACTGATTACCCAAGCTACAATGCTTGTGTGGCAGGGAGATTTCCTTAATTAAGGACTTCCTTAATTGGATCGGAACCATGTATCATTCACCAACATATATACGTCTCCTTTTTGACTCATCTCATGAAATGTAAGGCTGTGACTGCAATGACTACACTAAAAGCACACACAAAAAAAATTCACCAACAGCCATTGTCATAACTAATGGGCAGCGCTCTGAACCCTTCCCGGTGGCAAGAGGTGTTCGCCAGGGATGTCCAGTCAGCCCCTAACCTTTTTGCCTTAACATTAGAACCCTTAGCTGAAAATATTACACCAGTGTAAACAATAATAATCATGGGGAATGTGAAGCATAAAATTGCATTGTACGCTATTGATATACTTTTGTTTTTGTTGTCCCCTAAGCTATCAATCAGTACTATCCTGGCAATCTTCAGTGAGTTTAGTAACATATCTGGTTACAAGATTAATTTTCATAAGTCTGAAGCTATGCCATTAGGGACCCTGAACAATTCAGATTTTCTAGCCAATTTTCCTTTTACAACTTTGTAGATGGTCAACTTCTGGTTTCACATATCTGGGAATAAAAATACCCCCAATCTGAGGGATTTTAGGAAATTTAACTATTTGCATGTTAGTAAGCAATGGCATAATCTACCACTGTCCTTGTTTGAACGAATTAGTCTTATTAAGATGAATGTCCTCCCTCGTATTTTTGTATCCCCTTCAGATGCTACCTCTGTACTTAACCAGGAAGAACAATCAGGACTTAGAAAAGGCATTTTCAAAATTTGTTTGGCAGGGCACGGAGTCTGGCCAGTTGTAATGCAAATAAAATAAAGTTGGAAGTAAAACGTAATCTTGTCATATACAGTCAGGTACATAAGTATTTGGACAGTGACACAATTTTTGTAATTTTGCCTCTGTACACCACCACAATGTATTTGAAATGAAACAGGATGTGGTTGAAGTGTAGACTTTCAGCTTTAATTCAAGGGGTTCAACAGAAATATTGCATTAACCTTTTAGGAATTACAGCCATTTTTATGCATAGTC
>JBBPCS010002212.1:0-13812 GCA_037974645.1 Hollardia meadi
CTCGTATCCGGGATATTTTGGCTTCATTTTTGTACAGTGGGAGGAAGTGGAGACGCGGCGGCCATCTTTATTTATGTGAATGGTATAGATACACAGAGCAGAGGTGAGGCATGAAAATATCGGTAGTTACGTTTACGACAACTCCCTACGTTACTCTAACTGTAATAAAAGCTAAACAAGAGTAAATTATGAATACAATCCGTCTAAAGATGGACGCTCATCCAGCCCAATTTTTATTACAATGATATATGAGGAAGTCACAGGATTTCCAAAGTGATTTTTACTTTTCTATTCTTTCTTTCTATAGTGTTTAGATGTTGGTCTTCTACAGGGCTGTCAGGTCTGAATTCATGAGCCTCAAGAATTCAACTAAATTTATCCACACAAGTCTGCAGCTTCTTTTATTCCCTCTGTGAAACCAAACCTGCCTCACATTTGCTGGAGGATATTACCCTAAACATCTAACGCCCACAGACTTTGATATGTGATTATTGTTAATAAAAGCTGTAAAACCGATGATCTCTCTTACCTCTGTGAATAGTCATGACAGAAGCCAGGAGCTCATCAGCCTTCGATCCAACAGCTAACGACTGAGGTTCAGCTCCTCACTCAGCAGAATCAGAGGTTAAACTCCCAATAAAACACAAAAGCTCCCCCACGGTTGGCCAACTAACCTGACAGTCCTCACGGTAACGGGGACACCCTCCCGTCCCCTCCCCTCCTCTCTTAAACACAACCATTCAGAGGACAAGGTGTCGGTGATGTCATGTTGACAGAGGTGAGGAGAGAAGGTGTGAGGAGAGAGGGGGAGGAAGTGAAGGTGTCACCTGTCTGATTGTAGGCGGAGGACGTGTGGATCATCTCTGTGTTGACAGGTACATTTCAAGATGAAATTTTAAAGGGTTATTCCAGCTTATTTTCATAGTTTTAGCCTGTTTTTATCCATTAGCCATATATCAACATGTTGTTGATATATATCCTTCCTATCCCTCATATCCTATATATCCTTTATACCTTCATGTCGGTTTGCAGTGACGCCTGAGGGATCAAAGGTCAGTGTAGATTTTCAGATTTGTCCGGATTCTCTGAATCTTTTAATGACATTATGGATTATAGATGATGAAATTCCTTGATTCCTTGCAATTATGCATTAAAAAAAAATTGTTCTTAAAGTTCCCCTCCAGCCACATTTTAAAGCTTAAAAACCCCTGCTATGAATAATATATGCTTTAACATGGTTTTCCCACATAAAAAGTAAAAAAAACAACAACTGTTGAGTATCTGTGAATTTTTATCTCAATTAGTTATTTTTATTTATTTATTATCGCATTTTCTGTACCTCCCGTCTTCCTCCCATCGCCTCCTCACAGTGCTGTTTCACATTGATGAGGGTAAATTGTATGGAAAAATGCTGCTGCTGAATTTGAGCTGTTTTAAGTGTAACCTTTGGTGTATATTGTTTACTGATGATACTATTACGTTACCAAGGTGTTTTGTGTCACTTCTGACTGTTATTTTAAGTTTTGAAAAGTTTTAATTTAAATATTCAGGCGCCATTTGTAAGTCGGAGGGCTGCCATTTGTCATGTGGCCAATGTAGCGCTGCAGAGATCTTAGTATCCACTTCCTTGTGTAAACTTTTGCATGTTTGGGAGTAGAGGTGCAGAGAAAAAGACGAGAAGTCAATTAATTAGTTATGTTGTCTTCTGAAGGAGCAAATAAAAGCTTGAAAACAGTCCTTTGAGTGGTTCTTCCTATGCCCTATCCACATCCGCTACAAAAGCACTACAAAAGCCCACAACCGCTGCTTGCGCTAGCTTGACTGGAGAAAGAGCAGCTAGCATCAAGATGGCTAGTGTCAGAGGAAACATGGGAGAGACTTAGTCAGACCCGGACTCAGATCAGGAGTCTGTTGTGCACCAAAATCGGCAGCTAGCAGATATATCAAATGTAGTTAGCATCTTTTTTGTTAGCTTGTTAGCTTGTAACTGGCAGTGGCTGACACAACATTAGCGGATGTGAAACATAAAATATCAGCTATGAAGCCTGGGAACTGGCCCATTGGTAGTATTTGCTGATTAGACAGCGATTGGTTTTCGTATTTGTACCAAATCTAGCTAACGTAACGTTTGGATCTCAGTGCACGTTTAAAAATAAAGTTCTGCTCGGTGTCTGTGACAATGGAGGAGCCGGAGGAGGTTCCAGGAAGCTGGACTCACCTCTCTTGATGTGTTTGAGTTGTCTCTCGGCCTCGTCTCTCTCCTCTGTCAGTCTGTTGCACTGCAGGAGCGAATAGAGGGGTCGACGCATTAGATCATGTTCCACAACAGACTATACAGGTCACTGATATACCAACACACACACACACACACACACACACACACACACTGAGTCAGGCACAGGCGCCACACTAAGCTGTTACGACTTCATCCTAAAACACTTTAAGTACAATTTAAAATCCATGAGAAAAGCCTAATATTGATGGTGTCAAATGACACGCGAATAGATAAAATGCGTTTTGATAACACACGAAATGACTTGAGACACTCCTCTGAAATCTTCAACAGCACCAGAGACAGAAAGTGGGAAGATTTGAGAATTTTAACTCTTCTGTCTCAGGAGACTATAAGTGCAGTACCCGATTTCCTGCTCACCACGTTCTCCAAAATAACATCCATTTTGCCTGATCCCCCCCTCCCTGCTGCCCGTCTCCATCATCTCAAAATGCTGCCCGGCCTTCGTTTTAACACCGACAGCCCATCGCTTCTGATAACAGACCGACTCTTTCTGCTCCGGCTGACTTTGACGGCTGCCCTGCAGAAGGCAGAAAGGCCGTAACGACTCATTTTCACATCCATTTGACGCGATGTAAGTCTCTCCTTTATTTAGGATGAGCAGCTTTGGAGGAGCCCGGTCTGGGATGTTGGGGAGGGATGAAACTTGGGTGACGGCAGCAGTAGCTGCAGACGTCACTGAGAGGTTAACGAGTGCAAAACAGCCGTCGACACTCAAGGACAAACTGTAGGTTTCTTTTTGACTCCTTCTGGGTGGAAAGGACACTTTGCATCAAACTGTGGACAGTAACTCATCACCAAAAAACGGAACTTAATCTTTGTCTTTCGTCAATGACTCAGATTTTTATTTGGGTGTCCAGAGTTTTGGAAGTTCAAGTCCAGTTCATTTTCTCATAGAATAAGTGTGCTTTCACACCTGAAAGTCCGAACCAAGGTTCATGTTATAATAATATCCTGCTGTAACTTCTTGAAATTGGTACGAAAGATGACGAATTTTCACACTAGACACGAACCGAACCGCGGTTCAGTTTGAGCTGAACCGAGACCACCTCTTATCGTTGGACCAAGGTCAAGCTTTGTGGTCCGGGAGAGGTTTCACGGCTGTAATTTTAGTTTGGATCAAACTAAAAAGTCCAAAAGTCCAGACCAAACAGGTTAGATGAGAAAACACCTTAAAAGACTCAAGTAAGGGATGATTTAAAGGCAAGTGTGCAGATTCTATAAGCAGGAAATAGGTGCAGCTCATGCAGGTCACATGCAAGTAAAATGACCCGTTATATGCACCTTCTCTACTTTCATTTTCATCCATTCATTTATTCTTTCCACATTTCTGTTGTTTTTTTGTTCAAGTTCTCTGAGTTAAAAAGAAAGATGTATGATGTGGCCACTCTCACATTGTGGTTCCCATTTCCCTCCCGAGATTCTGTTGTCTGAAGTTGCTCATGAAACCTTCAGCTAATCTAAATCAGGTAACTTTAATGACGCAGCAACAATAACTAACTGACTGACTGGTCAACTGTAAATACAAAGTTTTCCTAATTTGCAGCAGGTCAACATAAATGAGTAATGGGGGCTCGTTATATTTATGAAATGTTAGTGTCTGTTCAGTCTGCCTCCATTAAAGTTGATGAACCTCACATATACAGTGTATACAACTGCCTTATTGAATTACATATGCACTTTTTTTTGTCATTAAAACACTTATTAGCATTGAAATCCCCTCCTCTGCTCCTGGCGGTCTTTCAAGTGGACATACTGTTAAGCCAAACTCCATTCTAAAAACGGGTGTTTTATGGTCGGGCCATTAATTTTCACCGTAAAAACTGTAGTTACATTATCACTCAGAATATTTTCTCTCTTGGGGGGATACAACCCCTCTGTCCCCCCTGGGATCAGCGCCCTTGTTCGTAGTATAGGAGACACGAACGACAGGATTTCTCAGAAACAGTTGTTTAGTTGAATTATTAAAACTGATGGCCAAGACATGCACCTAAACATGTGTTTAAAACTGCAGAATCACATATTTTTAAAGGTGTTACAGCACACATGTTGTTTACAGTGTAAGAAGAAAAGCTGCAGAGCTTTGCATTTTCTGTTAATCCCCAACCTACCCTCGAACATGCGCCTCTGCTCAATCTCAGAGGGCGAAATAAGAGGTTTTTTCTGCTGAACCAAATAACTTTTTGCGATAAATTTTAATCCAGCAAAAAAAATGTTCCGTCCATCGTTTCCTCTCCGGTCTAATCTCAGGTTAACAAGGGAATGACATCATCTCATTATTGATCAGGACTGAAGTTACTGCCTTACTGAGACGTACAGTTCTGAGTGACTGGGGTCAATACTGGAGCATCTGCTGCGCTCTGCACACGCTTCATTTAAAATGGTAATTGGAAGTCGTAAAGCATTCAGTGACCTCCTGAGAAAGTCTGTTTGTTTGTTCAAACAACCTCCATAAGAAAGAACTGACTGCATTCACAACCATTCATCACAAACAGCATATCTTGCATATCTTAAACTATCTGAGTTATTCAATGTAATGACAGAAAATAAACATAACGGCCTCTATGACGCACACTGGCCTCGGTGTAGTTGGTAACAAGATGCAGACTCTGGCTCCAAATGACATCACCAGCGCAAGATGGCAGCACTCGTATCCGGGATATTTTGGCTTCATTTTTGTACAGTGGGAGGAAGCGGAAATGCGGCGGCCATCTTTGTTTGTGTCAGCGAAGAGTTTTGGACGTCAAGAACGTCTGTTCATGATGATTGGATGAACAACATTTCATGCTCATTAAATATCCATGACTTGCCTTCGTCATCCTGGGAAGAAAATATGGCTAAACTGAATGGGTAGATTTTTTTTGTCAAGTGGTCACACTATATGGATCGCACTTACTCCTGGTTGAGATCCGATCTTCAGCGTCAACATGTGGTTTTTGTGGTTGTCCAAAAAAGACAAAGATCGCAGTTAATGCCAGGAGTGAATGGGGTATCTGGTCCCATTAAGAACAGTACTTTGGATGTACCATCACCCCCAATATTCCTAAAAATCTGATTAAATTAAACCTGATTCAATAACGTTAAAGGCACACTTACCACAAACCGCTAGTCTGACTTAAATTTGAACATTTGGATTTAGAGAAAAAGAGTGGTTGACCTGATAAGTAACTGCGACAAAACCAAGCCGATATTCAGGGATAAAACAGGACAAAAAGGAACGCTCGGCATCCAGCTCTCTCTCTCCTCCAGCGGCAGGAAGCACTTGGCCCACTTTCTCCCAGCTCTACCTGCAGTCTCACACACTGTCAGCTCTGATTTCCCTGAGGAGCACAGCGAGGCTGGCCAGTTGACCTGCAGAAAGCAAGGCGATGACGCTGCCAGGGTGAGAGGTTCAATTCCCTGTGCTGCTCTGTGAGCACGGGGATGCATGACTACAAGTTTTTCTTTTAAATGAAAACATCTAAATTCCTAAAAGATCTCACGGCACAGGCAGACACTTGTGCGAAATGTGCTGCAAAATGTAAAACCAAAGAAATTGGGGACAACCCACTGACGTAATTAAAGATGGCCGCTGCGTCTCCACTTCCTCCCACTGTACAAAAATGAAGCTAAAATATCCCGGATACGAGCGCTGCCATCTTGTGCTGGTGACGTCATTTGGAGCCAGAGTCTATGCAGTAGTGATCGGGGGGTGGAGTAAATCAAAACAAAACGTAGGGAGGCAGCACCCTGTGGCGCTAAGCTAATCGGCTATCCCGCGGCTCCTGCTAACTAGCTGCTTTCGGCTAGCTCTCTGCACCTACACCTGAAAAATGTCGGTTCAGTTTGATCGTATAAAATTGAACCGTAAAACTACCCAATCCTGAATTCCCAATGATATGAAATGAGAAGTTTCTTTATATGCAAGTCAATGAGTTGAGCAAGGCACTAACACACTTCTTCGTTTGGGGGTTCAATTCCCAGTATCTCAGTGGCTAGAGCAAGGCAGGGTCGCTGGTTCCATTCCCTCTTTGTAGGACAATGGAGGGAGCAAGGCACTAACAATGACTAGAGGAAGGCAATGACAAGTTGGGGGTTCTATTCCCAATGGAGGAGGAACAGGGTCAACAAGATGCAAGGCATCAACATGCCTAGGGTTGGGGGTTCAATTCCTAAGTGGCTGGAGCAAGACTGTTAGGCCTAAACAGGTAGAGCAAGGCAACGTTGCTAGCTCAATTCCCCTCTTTTTTGGACCATAGATGAAGCAAGGCACTAACAAACACTGTGAGGGTTTCAGTTCCTCATTTAACTCAAGGCATGAAGCAAGGCACTAGAGACTGCAGTTTAGGGGTTTTGTCCTTGTAGGTCAAAAGGTAGAGCACTACCACTAAGGGTTGTGGGTTCACTTCCTTGAGTGTGTAAAGCAAGGCATTATCACTGGAAGGAGTTGTGGGTTGAATTCCCATTGTATTCACACCTAACATTGGGATGTTTAGGGTAAAACCTTCCACCAAACGAACAGCAGATTAGCCAACAGCTATTGATAGGTATTAACTAGTTCTGCTAAATCCCAGATCGAACCTGAGGCGATCGTTTTTTTCTGTATATGAATTCAGCCCAGAACAAGACTGCCAGAATATTTCTCTCTCTGTAAAAAAAAAAAGAAAAAAAAAAGACGAAAAACCATTTAGAAATCTTGAAAATTCCCCAATGAAACCAACAAAATCCAAAGAATATCTTCATCTCTCCGCTTAAATGGCGAGAAGAGCGACAAATTTAGGGAGGGGTCCGGCTCTTTGATGTAACCTCCAGGAGAAGAAGCCGGCCGGCGAATTAATGCCGCCCTGCAAAATGTCCCATCTGAGCCGGAGAGACGTGAACGGATCTTTGTGGACACCTTCAGGATGATTTACATGCAGATTAAAATGGATTATAACGTAAAGATTTGAGCTGTTTTGTCTTTTATTTTCGGTTTACCTCTGTTTGCATGTGCGCGTCCCTCTCCTCCTCGCATCCCTCCATCTGCGCGGATGATGAGCAGGGAAGCATTTTCAGGAAAAGAGGGATAAAATATTCCCACTTCCGTCTTTGTCCGTGTTGTTTTAAAGAAAACTAAAATGAGGTTTATTCTAGCAGCACATGTCTGGATCCGAGCCCATTATTATTATTATTTTTTTCTTCCAAGCACATGGGATGGAGAGGAGCTCGGTGCGCTGCTGCTGCTGCCGGCCGACAGGATCCTCCTCCTCCTCCTCCTCCTCCTCCTCCTCTCACTGACAGCATCATCTGGCTCCCCTGAACCCCTCCTCCCGCCTCTTCCTCCTTCCTCCTCTTCCTCCTGCCTCAATGCTGACTGAAGCACAATATTATTGAATGTATATAAATGTCACGTGTCTCAATAATGGCGTTGTTTCCCTGTCAGTGTATTTAAATGTAGATTCAGTAAAAAAAACCATTTTGTTTGGTTTCTTCCTCCACAGACCTCAGATCAGTTGCAAAGGTCAGCCTACATGACACTGAGCTCTGTGGACATTTCTACAAAGAGACGGTGCGTGTATATGGAAAAATAGCTGAACTACAGCGACATCTAGAGGCTTTAATGTGCAACTGCAGGTGATTCTCCATTTCAAAATCATTTGGCTATTTTTTTAAAATAATAATAGTGATAATTTGTGTTTAGTGTTGATTGTCTGGCTAGTTTTAAATTTTATTGCTGGACTGTATATTTTATATTTTATTTATTTAATAAAAAAAAAAAAAGACTGGACAGATTCTGGAACATGACTTACAGTGTGTCATTCATGTATTTGTAATAATGTAATTGTCATTTCTTTGTAAATGTCAGTCCAAAGATGTATATATATACAGCCATCATCAACAACAATATGATAATAATAATAATGATAATAATAATAATAATATAAGTGTTAAATAATGTTCATTTTCAGAGCATTTATTAAACGTTTAAAAAGTACTCCAGATTAGAAAAATACCACAATAATAATCATCGTTTTAACCTTAAGAAAACAACCACACATGTAATAATATATACTCTACATATACCGCTTTAAGAACAGTAAAAGGGAATATAGTAGCTGTTTACATTCAGTCCAAATACAAAAATGTATGGGAATATAGAGTCAAAAGAGGGAAATATGGTTCTGGTCTTTGCATAAGTAAACAGAATTTAATAGAATTTACCCCCCAAACATAAAAATAAATAATAATTACAAAAAAAAAATCCCCTCAGCCTTTTTATTACAAACAGTGTCCACTGTGATGTTTTAAATTCCGATATCACTAAAAATAAAAATACTGATAAATAAAATACACAACAAAAAATGAACTATTCCAATCCAATCTGTATTGATCAATGACGGGTTTTTTGGGGGGTTTTTTAATGAAAAAATTACTCGTGTAGCTGAGCCCATGACACACTTGAATGACAGCCCCCTCATTTGCATAAGGAATCAGAAATGTAGTATGAAGAAATGTAAAAAGAAAAACAGAAATAAATATGTGGGGAACTAAATAGGGGAAAGAATGTTTATATCACAATTCATAAATTAATGAATGCCTACATTTGTTTTTGACATTAATTTATCTATTGTGGATTTTGGCAGTTTCAGTCCTCCATATTACCTGCTTGATGATGATTGACAGTTATTGATTGGGCTGTGTGATTGGCTGATGGTCTGGTGAAATGTAGTTTCATATGTTTAATGATCTCAGCTGTAAGATAAAATATAATTATCGTTTAATGTCTCAATGTCTAATTTCATGTCTGTGTCCTCCCCCATCCGTCTCTCTCGGTGTCCTGCTGGAGCTCCTGTGTAGTTTTTCCAGTACCTCTGGGAGGAGTGCAGGAGGACGAGCTGTGACTGACTCTTTTGTTCTCACGCCTTCAGCTCACCAATCCTGGCTGTGTGACACATCAGCACTCTGAGCTCTTCATCAGGGCAGACTGGACCCAGGCTGGATCAGATCAGGTCCTGGTGGGTCACTGTGGCTACAGGACTCAAAGCACAGGACCCAGACATCTGTATACTGTTTAGATAGGCTGTTAACTCCTTTACACGCCTGTTTGAGGTCCCACCATGAGTCATTCTGGTCCTGAGACAGACCCTGTTTATATGCGAGGCAGTTCTATGGAGCTATTGTGTTACTGAAGTAACATGAGTTAAAATTGGTAAACGATACAGAGAAGATTAGCACGACCATTGGCTCAAGGATGATGCGCAAATTTGTTAAGCATTACCAAATTTATCAAAAAGTGCAAAATATTTTTGATTTTGTATTAATATTTTTTGATTTAGATGAAACAGCGCCCCCGCGGTGGGCGGCGTTACTGCAGCGGCAGAGCGACTGAGTGTGTGTCTGTTTAAAACGCTTAATCTGTAAAAAAAAAAAAAACCCACAACAAAACCAGCTCACATCTGCTCCAGGATCCCTGTTCTGGACTAGTGTGCATCTAAAACCTTTTTGTTTCCTCTGTGTCGGACCAAAGAGCCGGCAGGAGGAGAAAACTCTGATTTTTATGGTCTAAAACTCCTCTTTAACTTGTCATTTCCGCCATGTGTGATCGAAAATGTTGTCTAAAAACATCCTGTGACGGTGCAGGTTTACATTCTTTGGAGAGAAGTAGTGTCTAATGTCTAACCCTAACGTGAAACTTTTGTTTTGTCTTTTCCGATGTTATTTTATTAAAATCATGTCGAGAAAAACATCTTCAGTCCTTTTTGTCTCGTGTAGAATTTCTTGTGTGTGTGTTCAGCTTGATATTTATTTTAAAATCAGCAGTTTTTGTACAATTCAGCAGTCCGAGTGTTCTGGTAGTTTCACTGCGCTCTTATTTTGAAATCCAGGCGACGTGAGCAGAAAGTCGAAAACACGATCGGCGCTCAAACGAATGGATGAACGCCGATCACGTGATTAAAGATCGACATCCACGGTAAGTTAATATTGTTGAGAAAGCGTACGACTTCCTCTGAGATCCTTCAGAGTAAAAGCCTGGGGGTCCAGTCGTCTTTGACGCAGCTCTTTGGATGACTGACCAGTAAACAATCTGTTAGTTAGTTAGTTACTGTGTTTCTACATGTTGTGAAGGACAGGTGATGTGTTTTAGTGCTGCCACGATTAATCGATTAGCAAAAATTAAAAAAACAAACAAAAAATCTGGCTCCAGCTTCTTAAATGTCGAAGTTCTACTTCTTTCACTGTTTCTTCTTTTGTCCAACACCTGAAATACAAACATTGTACGCGTGAACTGAGACTTTACTGTTCTACAATCGTCTCTACATCATCTCCAAAGACTCTTCTCCATCTCTGCCCCGGTCAGGGATCGAACCGGTGACCCTCTGCTCCGCAGCAGATACAGGAGCACCGTCAGTAGCATAAGGCACAACTGTCGGGAACACCAAGACCGCGCAGGCGCAGGTCACACGACTCAGAGGTCGCGTGATATACTGGCTCTAGTAAACACGGAAGTAACTGAAGCTGCTGGAAAGAAAAATCGGCCGCGGCTTCATCTTTGTGCTCAGTTTGGTTTCGCGGCTCACCGTCGACACAGCGGCTCGTTTCCTCCTCTGGTTTGTGTCGGTATCCGCGCTCGGTTACAACAGCATGGATAAACTGTCAGTGTTGACCGTCGCCGTGAGCCTGGTCGCGGTTATAACTCAGGTAAACTGCAGCTCGGCCAGCCTGAGGAGAGTCACCAAGGCACAGGTGAGACCGTCAGCGCTGCTGCAGTTCCGTTCATACCGGCACAATGTGTTCCCGTAATAAACTCTGTTAAGGCTGCTGAACGTTTACTGCAGCCTGTGATCTCCGTGCTACGGAAGACGATTAGGGCCATGTGTGAAAAAATTATTTGAGTTCTGACTTGTTTTTATCTGAATTATGACTTTTTCTCTGAATTATGACTTTTATTCTCTGAAATCAGACTTTTTCTCAGAATTGTCTTTTTTCCTCTTAATTATGACTTTTTTTCTTAGAATTCAGACTTTTCCTCTTAATTATGACTTTTTCTCAGAATTATGACTCTTATTCTCTGAAATCAAACTTTTTTTCTGAATTCTGTCTTTTATTCTCTGAAATCAAACTTTTTCTCTGAATTTTCCTCTTAATTATGACTTTTTCCCTCTGAATTATGACTTATTCTCAGAATCCTGCCTTTTGTTCTCTGAATTATGACTTTTTATCCTCAGAAATTTGACTTCAGAATTTTTTCTCAGAGTTCTGAGAAAAAAAATCTGAAAAAAGTCCGAACTCAGATAAACGTTTAACACATGGCCCTAATCCTCTGCCGTATTAACCTGATGTGACTGATTCAAAATGAAAACGTCAGTTAATCTGTATCTTTTTATATTGAAATAATCTACTGTACCCTGTGAAGAGACATTTAATGTTCGGTCCCTCAGGAACATTTAAAGAAATTTCAATGTTTCGACTGATGAATGAGTCAACAATCATATTTTCATGAACTGTTAAAGTTTTGTCTTGAATTTGAAAGTTTGACAAATAGAGAAAAATCAAGGACCACATCAACACAATATGTCTATAATCCTTTTATTATTATAAAACAGACATGTTTAATTCCATCCACTGAAGAAGATGTGGTTGCAAGTTCTGGAAAAAGCTTGACGATGGATTTTTATTTATTGATTTATTGCTCAGATAATTTAGTCAAACATTTGTTGTGAAATGTGAGGATTCGCTGCACTTTTTTTGTTTTATTGAAAATTAAATCTATTTGGACAAAACCAGCAGATTGAAGAAATCATGATGCACTAATTTTTCACGATTTTGTGACACAATAGATAAAACCAGCAAAAAAATGAAAACCTCACTTAACTTTAAAAAAATTATTGTAGAAAGTTCTTCACGGCTACAAGAACAGATAATAAAGACAAAGCACAGACACATATTGGCACATAAAATACATGATAAATAAATTATATGTTTAAAGAGAGAGACACATTTTAAACTGTGTTAAAACAAACATGATGGATTACTTTAGTCAGGTTTCAAGTCTGGGTGAGTTGATTTCCAGACAGGATGAAAATGAGCTAAAACCTGTTGGAAAAACCCAGAAATATAAAATACAGTCGGTCAGACTGTGTTGGCTCAGTGTGTGATTGGTGTTTACTGATTCTGCGTGTTCCGTGGACAGTTTCTGGGTTTCGACTGGAAGAACTGCGGGCAGCCCGATGCTCCGGCTGTTCTGAACACCCTGACTGTGTCTCCAGACCCGATCTCCATCCCGGGAGACCTGACGGCCTCCGCCTCTGGATCCACATCCGTTGAGCTGAGTGCTCCCCTGTCTGTGAGTACACCGACGCTGCTCTACTCTACAACACATCACCTCCCACAAGTCCAGTGTTGTTCTTTGAAACGAGTCATTCCATACCTCCCAGTTCATGTCATGGAAGCCAAAACATCTGGATGGCCCCCTGGTGGCTGGCTGCAGTATAGGTCATAAACCCCTCCCCCTCCGTGTTAGCAGATGGGACATGGGCCAATGTTCAAGTGTTCATTTTTCTGATCAGTTTGGTTTTAGTGGTTGGGGGTCCGTTTCGATTCAAAACAGATTCTCGATTGAATAATAAAAGGTGGCACTATTTTCTAAGTGTTTCTAAGAATCTCAACAAGGGGCATTTAAAAAAAACAAAAACTTTTTAATGCCAGAATGGGAAGTAAAACTGATGGAATGACTCAAACTAAATCAGAGAAGGAAGCAAAAACACGTTGAACTTTCAACTGGTGTTGACTGTGTTTGTGACGCTACGGCTCAAACGGACTGAGAACAACACCAGCTGCTGAGATTTCTGCCTTTTAATCTCACTTTATTCAAGGACTGAGGCGTCGGTCTCTGTTCTGGGAACTGGGTCATTCCTACCAACCAAACCAGAAGTTTTCCCAGTTCATGTCAAGGTTTTTCTCAAATATTAAAAACCCAAATCCTACAGCTCTATTCCAAATACTTTTATCAGTTATGAATTTATGAAAAAGTGTTTAATTATGTATATTAAGCTGAGGAATTAGATGACATCATGCGCAACAAGCCAAGCTGTTATGAGCTGCAATGAAAAACGGGTTCGATAGGTTTCAGACAAGATAGAAAAGTCATCACAGTATAAATAACAGCCACTGAAAAGTACAAATAATTAGATATGTTCTAAAAAACAAAACAAAAACCCACCCAATTAATTATAATATTAATAATTATATTTCTGCAATGAAAAAGGTTTGAGGAAATTTAAATAATCCTTCTTGGGAAAATATCTTAAAAGGTGGGTTTTTCAGCTGCGAAGGTATATTTATTAATAAGACCTGTGTTTTCTTATTCGGGGTCGAATAACTTCTAATTGTAATAGAAGAAGATTTCGATGTGAGAAAGTAAAAACTAGTTCAAATATAAATTTTTGAAAATGGAAGATTCTTTGTTCAGGTAAAGAATTGAAGAATGAAGCCAAAATATCCCGGATACGAGCGCTGCCATCTTCTTCTGGTGACGTCATTTGGAGCCAGAGTCTGTGCAG
>JBBPCS010002213.1:0-13811 GCA_037974645.1 Hollardia meadi
ACACACACACACACACACACACACACACACACACACACACACACACACACACACACACACACACACACACAAATTATCACTTACAGATAAGAGACAGCAGTAAAAATAATACCATTACACAACTCTATATTCCAAGGAGCTACTTTAATCTTCAAATATGCCATGTTGTCAACTAAACAATAATAATCCACATAAATAATAATAATCCACTGCAGCATATCATATCAGCAAGGTATTGCTGCGTGGTACTGTAAAATTTTATAAGTATAGATGTTTTTGCAGGCTGTTTCATTATGCACTAGTAAGCTTTATTTTTTTTAGGAAACAGGAAACACGCAAGTATGCGGAAGTAGCCGCTTCGTGGGAACTTGAAGTTAATTGACTGTTTGCTAAACTGCACCCCTTTCCATTTGTTGCTGTTCTGTCAAGCTTTCCTCATACAGCACATTTGCAATTTACAATGTTAACAGTTGCAGATAATTTTTGGAACTAACATTGGCTCGATGAGTTGGTTGAAAGTGTCCATACTTTCTAATGTTTCCAGCTGACTTGTTTTATACTAAATTTATGCCAACATAATTTTTATTAGCTCGTTACTTGTGCTTGCATCTGAGGTAAACATTTAGCTTCGCAAGGGTTATAAAGAAGTTTTGACTTGATAGAAGCAGTTAGCTAGAGGTAGCTTCACATAGCTGGCTAGTTAGCTATCTAGCAACCAAGCCCTTTGAGATTAGCAAGTGGTGATGAATGTTAACTTACCTTTAACCTCGTGAATATACCCTTCCATTCAGTTACTGTAGCCCTTAGTTTCTACATTTTTGGGGATCTACCTTTCATCTGCCCAAAATTCGACTGTGGCTCCAGTTATTGGGGGACAAGCTGAAGGTTTTCTGTCCACCCTTCACCGGCAGTTATCATCAGCTGTCAATGATGTGAGGACGCAGTTTACCCAGCCAAGCATCGTTGTCTTTTCAAAATGGCCACGAGATGACAAAGGCGAATGGCTGTATGGTGTCTAATCTATCTTGCTGGCGTAACTGTAATCTTCCTTAGAGCTGGACAGAGCTGTTACTCTTAACTCTGATAGGAGCGACTTCCACACAGTGGATGTGCTAGTCGTAAATTGGGCTTTTTGAACATGTTACTATAGAAACTAATGAACTTAATTAAAGACACAGTATTAGCGCCTGCCACTTGGAGTCTCTCAATTATAACAAAACAAGACGTATGTAGCGTGGGATCATGAGAGATGTTGTCTTCATTGTTAAACAACCAATGTGAATCACGCAGAAATGTTAATGGATGGGGTAATGTTTTAAAGTTTTATTGCAGAGTTCCTTCTTCACTCTGTAACTTCTAGAAGTTACAGCAGGATTCCACCAAGCACGTCTGCATAGTGTCTCTCTGCTCTGGTCAGTGCAGAATATGCGCCTAGTTTGTTTTTGACCTTGTTGAGTCAGGAAGCAAGTCAGACACAGGAACGGCATGGAAAATTCATTCAATTTTTAAAACCCCGTGCAGACTCCAGATCGGGTTTCACTTTTCAAAACGAACACACAGAATCCATTTAACTATGTAGCCTACTCGCCAATGGTAGAAGCACAAAAATCAAAAAGAAGAATCAATCAAGAAGAAATAAATAATCAAAAGAAAAAATCTGAAACAAACACAATCTGAGCATCTGACATGCTTCCGGTCGGGTATGATGCCGTGTGGAGAACGGAACAAAAATCATGTTCCAAATGTGACGTCATGGAGACGTGCCCAGTGGAATCAAGGGGTAAGGCAACTGAAACGCACTGTTACCTTGAATAAAAGTATGTATTTCTCTGGGATAAATATCCTACACAACTCAACAAAATATATAACAACAGACATTAGACATTTTAATCCAGAACTGCTACATATTATAGGGTCTTTAATGATGTATTCATTGGTTTTAGATGCAATGATCACTTATGACTGTAGGTAGCAGTTAGCCAGACATGCAAACAATTGACACTGACAAACTGTACAGTCCATTCTTTAGCCTACACCTAACTGCTATTGTGTTTTTGTGTTTTGGAAACGCAATAAAAAACTTGTTATATACAAAGTATCGCTCTGACTACACCCCATAGACACTACTTCAACATGTATAGAAATTGAAAGCTTGACAGACCAGCCATGTTTATTATGTTTGTTTTTAAGTGAGGGCAATAGCAAACGGTCAATCATTTTCACAAATATTGTGTATTTAGTGGGGTTTTTTTTTTACTTCATACATACTTATGTACAGTATCTGTTTATGTACTGAACTACAGCAGCTCACTATAATTCTGTTTTTTGAAAATAGTTTTGATTGTGTCAAAGACAATTTATTTATAAAACTTTAGTTTTTGGTGGTGATTTTATCATGTAGTCATATATTCCTTTCTTGCAGTAACCTACAGCACTGATACAATTGAGTTGGGGCCAAAAAAGCACTATCAACCCCCAGCTGTTTTTCTACTCAAGTGTTTGTGCACATTGTGTGCCCAGATCTGTGGGTGCCTGCATGATTGCACAAGTACGTGTGGTGTGTGCACACATTTTAGCACCAGACAGTTTTACGGGATGAAGTAACTTACCCAGGCTGACCAGTGTGCGTGCCACCCACAGGACATCTGCAACCAGTGCTGGTAAGATCAGCGCACTGCTCAGAACGTTCCCATACTTCTGTTGGAAGGGGTCCATCATTGTCACATACTTGTTCTCTCTCATAGGCTTGGCAAAGAAAAAGCCACCTGGAGCAGGAGGGAAGGGGTTTGCAAAAAAAAAAAATTAGAACCTAGAATTTTTAAAACACACATGTATTTCCATCATTTAAAAACCCAAATGAGAGAGAGAGAGTAAAAAGAGGAAGAGGGAGAGGGGAAAAAACAAGTGCGTGTGATCAGAAAGAAAACAGGTAACACAATGAACCCCTTCAGCTGAACTCGTGTTCACTTGGTTAACAATGGACAAAAACAGATGAGGGAATGTTATATTTCCTGAGTAGGGTTTTTTGTGTTTCCAGTTCCCATTACTCTCACACTCACTTTACAGGCCATTGTGACTTTGGGGCCTGAGTGTTAATGATTTCGTGTGTTGCAAATGTTTACAGATGGACCACCGACTTTGTCGTCCTTTTGATGAATTCAGCAGTGGGCATGAAGTCTTTGGGTGAACTCATCCCTTTGCAGCTGTTGCTTCGAGTTACAATCCTGGACTGATTTCTCGTGATCCTATTTTTAACATGAGCGGCACTTTTATTGGTGCGTGGAGGCAGGTGGGGGTTAGGGGCTATAGGAGCTACTTTACTGGTCAGCTCGAGACTGAACTCTGTTAAGTTCATTATCAGACATTTCCTTTAATAGTCTCTAGAAACTTAATCTTAAAGTTTTCATGAATTGATTATTGTATTGAAGTTGAGTTGAGTGGAATGCCACTAAAGCCTCCAACATAATTGGTTGTGACCTTCCCCCAACTAACTCACTGTATATAAAGCGCACCTTCAATTGGACAGCTAAAATAGCCGGCGACCCCTCCCACCAACCAACCACTTCTTCTAGCTTCTCCCCTCGGGAAGGCGTCACAGGTCCATATTTACCAATACCACTCCATTCAAAAACAGCTTTCCTACAGCAACTAGAACACTCACCACCCCCCTTGCTTGCCCTCCTTGCCACAAGACCTCATAGACTGACTGAAGGCTCGGTATGCACTGGACTGAACTCAAGACTGGACTTGTTTGCACTGGTACATCAATCATAGCTACTTGATATGCTGGGAAACTGAACCGGACATAACATATTTACTGTACATTCTCACATTAATGCTGTTGTTGTTAATGTTGTTGTAATGGTTTATAGTGTCTATTTGCCTGTTTTTCTTCCTTGCTTTTTGAACTGTGTGGAACTGAGCTAGCATGCTGTTCCAAACTACAACTACCACCAAGACTTGAATGGCAACAAAGAAACTGCCTAGTATATTGTTATGATGACAATATTAATCCTTTAGAGGCTTGTGTTTGTTACAAAAACACCAATAAAGCAGATTACATTGTTGCTAAACTTAAAGGAAACAACTCTACATGCAAGACTGTTGCAACTTGTGTACAAGATTATTCATGGTAGATGCACAAAGTTCATGTTTATTTAAATACTTGATCCTGCAATGTGAGGGCAAACATGCACTGGTAAATTGATTTCATGAGTACAGTTGTGTCTAATTGTTTTTGCTGAGAAGACAGTGGAGACAGTCGAGGTCTACTCACCTAAGAAGAAGGTCAGGACATAAGGCACAGGCATGAGAGCCCACACTGCGCCGAGTGTTGGGTTATATGTTGCCTCAGCTATACCGAGGATGAAGCCTCCACCCACCCATGTAGCTATTCGGAGAAAAACAATGAAAGAGAAACATAATGCAGACCCTACACCAGCTTGTGCATTTCACTGACTTCTTCATGCATCACAAGCCACTTTTTTTCCCCCCAAACAGAAATTATTCAAATATTTAATGCCATAAACACATCAGTAAAACTCAACAATTAGATGGTGTCTAAAGTGAACCCCCTCTGACTGCCTTACCAGTGAGCGTGAAGATGCCGACTAGCAAGTTGATGTTGCGTCCAGCCAGTAAGGTTATCTCCATGCCATCCCCCGTGCACTTCTTCTCCTCCTTCTTGGAGCGCATAGACGCCCAGATACCTGTGCCCAAGATCACCAGGTAGAACGCCGCCATCACTATCAGACCGGGCACATTGAGAGCCATCTTGAGCTACTTCCGTGTGTGTTTCCTGTTGAGAGACAAAATAAAGAAACATGAAATGTGAAAATTTGAAATTTCTAGCGGCTAAAAAATATACAACTGTTGCTTAGCAATATAGAACTATTGCAAAGCAACAGTTGTATATTTTTTATGCACAAACAATATCACATGACAAGGCATATTCTCATTTACTTAAGGGGGTTGGGGAGGCAAGTTTTCACAAATTCAAGTATCATCTAAGATGGTTCTGACAAACAAAAAGGTATATTCATCATGCGCAGAAAGCTATGAAGCGCAAATGACAAATAATAATAGAAAACAGCATAAATTCAAATCAATTAACAGAGGACGGTGAGTGAAGTGGAAAAGAAACTCTTAAAGGAAAAATGAATAAAGGCAAGAAGTGGTCAAACAAAGGAGAAGCAGCATCTCGGATGGCCTGGCTCGGCTTGCTTGGCACACAGGGAGATGAGGTGAGGAGAAGAGTTGGAGTGGAGGAGGGAGAAAAAAAAGAAGGCAAAGGTGTGAGGGATGGAAGGATGAGGAGTCGGAGAGTCGAAGGTCTCACCATAACACTTGGCAGCACTGACAAAGATGGCGGACAGATGTTGTCCCCAGTCTTCAGTGGTTGTGGGAGGCTTGAGTTTCGACCCCAAACATCGAGATGTGAACACAACTCAGAGCCACGTTAGTGTGTACACATGTGTGTGTCTATGTGTGTGTGGTTACTCTAACTGTGCATTGGACAGGTGGTTTTCTAAAAAAAAAAAAAAGGATTAAAAGAGTGAAAAGCCTTTGACTATGTATTTTGAGTATTAATATTTAAGTGCTGGTTTGCACCTACTTACACCCACCTCTCTGCACATTAACAAGGCTAATGTCGACTACACTGTATCAACTGTGTTAATGAAGTCCAGGAGAAGTGAAGGACAGGAGAAGTTAATCGTTTTTTTAAAAGTTTTTTTTTAAAACTTTAAATATCACAGTAAGGCAGTTTCTTGGAAAAAAACGTTTTCTTTATTACAGACAACAACTCATTTATCATGAACAAAGCCATCACTGTCACGGTGGGAGAAAAACAAAAGAAAAGACAAGCCCTCGCCCAGCGTGAAAGTGAAGAACACATGGTACACAAAAAGCTCTGGTTCGAATCATAAATCTTGAGACAGAAAGAATGTATGTATATACACTTGGGAGAATAGGAAAAAAGAGGAAAAAAAAAGAAATGTTTATGAAAGGAATGGGCTGGAGGTGTGTGTGTGTGTGTGTTTATGTGAAGGTATGGAATAGGAATGACTGAGGGGCTCTGCGGCAAAGTCAATAAAATCCTGAAAAGCCCACTCACGTGGCCCGTGTGTTATTCTGTGTTCTCTCAGTGTGCGTGTGCGTGTTTGTGCACACTCACCAGCCGTGCCTTCACATACCACACATTGCAGAGTTAAAACAGAAATGTTATGTTAGATTATTGAACTGATATACGGTTCAAAGAAAACCAAGAACTGCAGTCTGTAAGATATTTTAGCGAATGCAGTGCAGCTTATAAACAGGGCAAAAAAAAGCTGATGTGGCACTAGTTAATAAAAGCTACGTTGTAGGACAAGGTTTTAAATGCGATGAGCACGTCAAATATGCTCCATAATTAAGGTTTGATGTGGCATACATGAATGTGTTGGCATCAAATCAGTAGTTACCTTAACCCTTTGCAGCAGGGTTAAAGCTGTATAATTGTGATTGTCAGGAACCTTTTGAAAACAGAAGTTTGAAACTGCCAGACAGGATGGGGCAACTAATCTCCTCAAGATTTTACTAAATTACTAAAGCTACACTTCCTAAAGTGTCTTTTAAAAAAATGCTTTTCTACCTGCCTAATGATAAACTTTGGAGTCAAAAGTTGCAAGTCAGGGCTCCGTCTTTTTCTCTTCAAATAAATGAAACCTAAGGCACAATTTAGGCCAAAACTATAAATCATCTGTTACCAGAAAAAGCAATAAGGGTGTAACACAAGAAGCTAGACACAGCATTTGAAAGATGAGGTCTAAAACATAAAAAAAAAAAAAAAAAAACCCCCAGATAAGGTTGACTTCCATGTTCATGGCCACCTGTGACGCATTGACAGATCCACCAACAATAATTTCTCTGTCTTATCAAGCTCAAAACAACTTCAATAACTCTGTTCACATTAAGAAATACTTAATCCCAAGTATCACAGTGCCAGGTCATTTTCCTGTAAAGTTGACTTTAGCAGTTTGCTAACTCAGCATCTGGTAATTTTCCATCACTCTTCCTGCTGCACACCTCATGTGTGAATACAATGCAGGCACATTAACAGCTACAGCATGTACACATGTCTTTTGACATTTTTGTAAGACAACAGGGCAATCGTTTTCACAGTGTTAAAAAAATTCCACTAAGAAAACCCTTTCAACATGTTTACCACAAACAAAAACAAAAATTCATTCATACAACAACACAGCAAAAAGCCAAATTAACAGCATGTGAGTACAATGAAGGAACTTCAGACTCGTCACCTGAACACTATGCTGCAGGTTTGACACCACCTAATGATATCTTCTTTTCTGCTGGGGACTGAATGTAATCTTTGGCTGTGATCAGCTGAGAGAAAAGCAGGCACAGTATCTTTGGACATGAGTGCCCTCTGTGTCTAAATATTCTGCGTGGTATTCTCTCTCACACAAGTGCAAAAGTGTGTCTTGGCATGGGGGCAGCAGCGACAACACTCTTTCTATGAATACACATCCCCACCCCTCCCAAATACACACACGTACACCCCCTCATCTCCCTGCCGCTCAGTACTTTTCCGTTCAGACCGACTTTTCCTACAGGAAGCACTACTAACTTTCACTGCAAGTCCACACTGTCTCTGCACATGGACAACGATATGAGGCTATCAGACTTCAGGTAGATGTGGAGAGCCAGTGAAACGTGACCTCGCTACGCTCCAGACGTAAGCGTGTTGTCTTTCACACAGAGAGAAAGGAAGAAAGTGCAGGGCCCACCAGAGGGATCATGAATTAAAAACAAAAAACAAAACTGGCTGCTTTGTTCTCCATTGTTAAAAGTTCAAGTCTTAATGTGGATAATTTATGCCCCACTTACACCTACAGTAAGAGTTCCCTAGAACAGATCGTTGATTTTAAACGTTTCTGGGTAATCAAGGGTTAACAAGAAGAAGAACCAAGAAAACAGCAAAGAGATAACAGTCACTGTAAACACTGCATTAATTACAGCAGCCTCTGTACTAACAAGAACATTAAATATTTTCAAAAACTTTGAATATAAAAGTTGACCTTGGAGGAAAAAAAACCCAAAATCACTCACTCTATACCTACAGTAGCTCTACATATATGCCAAAATGTTACATGTGTCTGGAAAGGTTGGGTAGACTTAATCAAAGCTCTGCTTTAGTGTCACAAGTGGTGGATAAGAGACACAGAAGCCTTAAAACAAAGTACACAATAGGAACATGAAATCAAATCACTTTGAGGACAAGCTAATCTCTTAGAGGAAGCTGCTCACTGCGTCACTCATTGTGCTGAGATGACGAGAGATGATTTAAATGATTATGGGCTGAAAGGAGGAAATACATATTGACAAAGTAAAAACAAAAGGGTTTTATTTCCACGTGATGAGGACTGCCAGGGTGAACCATAACCCATAAAACGCCATGAAAAAAATAAATAACCCCAAAAACATTGCTTTCACTGAGAATCTACAGTGACATACATACAAATTCCTTCTGGGCATATATTGAAAAGAAATGACATCTTGTATAGTCACTTTGAAATATTCATACAAAAGTTAGTGATTATCACATGTCTCAATAAAACAGGTTTTTCATTATAGTTTCATTCAGCATTAAAATGTAATTAAAAGATGTTTTCATGAGTGTCACTCCGTCTGACCATTGTCTCAGCCACTGCTACTTCTCTATTCTCAGTGCAACTGCAGTGGAAAACTACAGCTTATCAAAAGCATTGCTATAGAGAATACATAAAACAAACATGGGCAGCTGTAGTCACAGAGGATAAACAAGAAGAGCCCCTCAAGTGCTATTTCTAGGACAGGCATGCACTCTCACTTAGTGTCCGCACTTGATCGAGCTTACAAAGCTTTCTCAGAGTAAACCTACACTCAGACTGTACATGTGCGAGACGTACATCAAGAAAATCACATGAAAAACAAAACAAAACTGAGCACAGGTGGTGCAAGGGAGCATATTCAATGATTGGATACATACCTAAGGTTAACAGTACGTGTCAGCTCTTATTGATGGTGTGAAGAAGGAACAGAGGCAATTCTCAGAGCACAAAGAACAGGCCAGGTGATAAATTCAGTCCAGGAGGAGAAAGATGCATGCGACACTCATCCACAGTGTTGGGGAGATAAAGAGACTGCCAAGGGATGGAGAGCAAGACAAAGAAATAATGGGGGTCTTCAGTCTTTTACACGAAGGCCAAAAGGGCCAAAAAGGTCTACTGGAAATGTTGTGCCCTCCAGTGAAGAGGGAGAGGAGTTGATTCAAAGCTAATGACACAGATTCAATGAGGAAGGATGGAACTCTCTGGAGTCAGCAGGGTAGCCTCCTGGTTTTAAAACATCTCATGGTGGGAGGGGTCTGGCAGGATACAGAGGAGAGGGAAGCTACCACCTCTGCCACCTGCTGGTGAACTGCGTTGGTGGTTGGCTGTCTGAAGCCAATCAGCTGTGTTCAAAGCATGGGGCAGATCTCTGTTTAGCATAGAGCACATGAGGCACTGCTCCCTCCAGCTTCTCGCAATCAGCTCTTTAACAACTCCCCCTTTCTTTGTCAAGCTCTGCCTCTCAAAGAACTCAAGTCTCTCTCATTCTTTTCCCTCCCTTTAACTTCCATAATCACTGTCAAATTGTCTGGGTTTTTTTTGCAGCTCCTCTCATCAAAACTCTCTTGTTCACCATTTCCACCTGTTCTGTAACTAGACATGACTCACTGCACCTCTCTATCTCTCACCTAGCTGCTGTGTTTCACAGCGACTGTACAGCCAGCGTCACAGACGCCTCCAGGATTTTCACACGCCTGCAAACCATGGAGAAAAATATCTCTGTCTCTAAGCTGACCCTGTTTTTTTCCCCCTGCAGTTTTGTGAGTGCGTGCCCAAGTGTGAGTGTGGACGCACAGGACTTCCACAAAGCTTTCCTTGTTTCCGTCAACATGGTTTAGTGTGTCAAGTGTGTTAGTAACTAACCTGGGAAGAACTAGGCAAGAGTTTGGGTAAAAACGGATGTAAAGGTGTTGAGCTCAGGGGCGTAGGATTTGGGGGGGGTGTGTGTGACTGATCTATGTTCAAGGTCGACGCTCCTGGTTGTGCTCATGTTTGCAGAGGAGCTCCCTTCTCAATTTAAATGATTTAAACAAGGTGTGGGGGTGAGCAAGGTTGGCATTCAGCTGCGGGAGAGAGAGGTATGGAGATGACGACAGGTGAGTTGATTGGCACAGCTGGTGATTGTTTGCTAATCACACTCTCCTTTTAATGCAGTAGCTGGCTGGACCTCAGATGGCTGATGCGCACGGCCACGTCGGGCCGTACTAGTATCAGTTATATTTGGAAAGATTGTTTAAGAAGTGTGTGTGCCACGGAAAATAAACCGACAGTACCGGTGAGCAAACTGTGGTCTGTGTGATTCGTGTCGAGAGGACTCACAGGGGTAGCGAGACGTGCTACACAAGGATATCAAAGTCTTGCCTTGATCTACAGAATGCTAGAAAGACCTCTTTGTATATGGCCTCTGTGAAGCGAAATGTCTCCTATTTGTCACACAGGGCCTCAAGCCAAATATTTTCAGACAGTTTCCACATATTGTCATACTGGTGGGGAAAGACGAAACCATGTCACATTCAACAAACCTGACACGTGTGAATTCTTGCCTCCGTCTATAGTAACAGAGCAACAAGGCAGCAACACTCTCAGGGCAAATCATCCTTTAGCTGTCGGCCTTCACAACAAATAAACATAAAATGCACAAACCTCCACAACAGGGAGAAACAACTAAAACTGACAGAAACATCTATATAGACCATAAATCAGTACATCTGGTAGAGATCATGACATCAAAAACCAGCATCCCGTGTTTTTTTTTTTTGTTTTTTTTTACAGATGATGAAAAATTCCTTAAAAGTCCCCTCCCAAAAAAGAATTCCTGCAGAGTTCTTTCTCATTAAGTGGAAATAAACAACTTTTCCTGCTGGCATTTCCAAGCAGTGTTATTGTTGGCACTGCTGTCGCAAAGACAGAACTGAATCTTTCCATTTTCCCTCAGAGGATCGACGACAAACAACACATAACAGTGTGAGTTTACTCATTCATTTAGTCTCTCATGGAGACATAAAAGCAGATAGAAATGCTGCCAGGTTGCCAGCCCAACCGGATCATCAGTCAGACTTCCCCAGGAGATTTTGTGCCTGGTGGCAGACAATTGCATAGTGAAAGCAAGGTTTATACAGAACCAATCTAAATGCAGATGGTGCCATTATTTTATACACTATACACTGCAATCAGCATTTACTTCATAATTGTACGTTAAAGCAAAAAAAACAAAACGTGTCTAGTTAAAATACCAGAAGGAATTTCCTCATTTCCGGCCCGTCTGTCTTCCTTCAACACGCTCTGCGATGACTGCACTGCCATGAAACGCTGAATGTGTAAATAAGCAACTGCTTGCTACAGTAACAAGTTCACCATGTCAAAAGTGAAAACATGTCACTGCTTGTTCCTGCTGCCCACCAATGGCCACAAAGTTATTGCTTTTTAAAGCCGTTACATTATGATAAACTAAATACCAGATAAATGTCTCCATCAATCCAAGTATGTTTGATATTTATTGTTGTGACTCACTTCATTCAAATGCTACGACAAACAGACATGACACTAAAGCTGCTTAATATTATATTATATTCATTGTCATGTTATATATATGGAGGACAAAATATGGCAAATATAAATAAATGAATATAGAAAAAGGAGAAATAAATACATGCATAAATAAAATAAAAAACAGAAATGAATAACCCAAAGCATAAATACTGAAATAAATTAAAGTTGATAATTAATCATGACAATAATATTAAATACATTTCCACATTTTTATTCACTAACATTTGTTTTTATTTTTCTGTGTCTGTATGCTAATAAGGTCCTAAACTCTGTCTAAATAAGTGATCAATTTGGGTCTACAATGTCCGCCTTGCGAGGGGTGCTGACTTCGAGATTCGAGATTGTTGTTGCCGTTAGCTTGCTACAAGGGCCAGACATGTTGGTGCCCTCTGCAAGATTGGGATTTGGAGCAGTGTTTCACTCTGCCAGATATTTAAATAGTTTAAAGGATAGCTGAGATTTTTTTTCTTTCTGCATTTGCAGAACTAGTTCACGTTAATTTCTTCCGTTTTGTTTGAGTGAGCTGCTGAGCTTTGAAGGATTGATACTGCAGCCAACCACCAGGGGCAATTGAGATGTTTTGGCTTCACTTTTGGAGAACTTTTATTTTACAGCCATTGCTCAAAACACAGCAAGCAGCAGCCTTTGATGAGGTGTTAAGAGAGTGAGACAGACTGGATCTCTGAGGCCCTCATCAGCAGCCGTACAGGTGCAGTTACCCAGCAGAGCAAGCCTTTCCAAGGGAAGACCATTTACCACAGGACTGGAGGGCAGATCCTACACAATTTCTCTCACTGGATGCGACAGCAACCAAGTTTCTCTGTGCCCCATGCTCACGAGTGGACAGCAAAAGACTTGAAAAGCAACCAGCTGTCTGCTAACATGGCAGGGCTGCTATGTTTTCCTGAAAAAGAACCTTCACTTCATTTTAGTAAGAGTATGGATAACTGATTGAGAGATAGAAAAAGCTCCTGTAACCTCTCCATTACAAGCACTTTAAGAACCATCCTTCCCTGATAAAATTGTAACGGGTGTGTGTGACCCAGATGTAGCACGCTAAACAGCAGGAACCTTTGGAAATGTCCTTTAATACAATTTGCAGCAGATACACCAACAGGGAACAGGCAGAAGGTAAGTCGGGACCAGGCGGGGGGGGGGACCATACCAGGAACACAGACGCAGATCTCGAGGTCGGGGACAGAAAGCTGAGGTAATTACCAGGATTCAGCTGGGGACAGGCAGGGTCGGCAACAGGGAATCAATCCGGAATAGAGTGCTGGAAAGTCTTGCATGTGAATGACAAAAAGAACAATCTGGCAGTGAGTGTGTGTGAAGCAGGAGTCTTTATAGTGGCTTGATTAGTGGATGCAGAGCAGCTGAGTTAAACAGGTGAGTGGAGTTGGCTGATGAGGTGGGCGTGGCTGATAGGCGGAGTGAGGTGAAGGCAAGGTGAATGGAAAAGTACTGGATGGCAGAGTTTGTGGTGAGGCTGAATGATGAGTGAGATGAGTATGGGTATAGCTGGGTATAATGCAGAACTGTGACACAAAATAGCGCCTTGTAATTTTATTATTTAGATATTCAGGTTTTACTGTAAAAATGATGCTACTCCAATAAGAAGAAACTGATTTTGTTGTTTTCACTCAAGTGGAATTGAGATTTCTGTTGTTCATTTTTAGTATACTTGTTTTACTATAATGCCGTACTAAGTGGAATTGTGATTTTAATTTGTTGTACTGTAAATGTTAAGTTGAGCTATTTCACCACATTGAGGTGGAATTGTAATTATATTTGTTATTTAGTTTTATTGTCTTTCAACAACAAAGTTCTCCACAACGCATCACCAACAATAAGGAGTTAAGTATACTACACACCTCATGTCACAAGGATTTGTTTAACAGCGCTATACTGGAAGGTATAAAGGATCTCTGGGCACGAGACGTCCGCAGAGGTAATACCCTGTACCTCCGTCCTGATGGTAACAGCTCGTATTTACTGTAGAGAGGCAAAAAAGTTTGTTTACTTTGTCATTTTATATATACACCGATCAGCCACAACATTAAAACCACTGACAGTTGAAATGAATAACATTGATCATCTCGCTACAGTGTA
>JBBPCS010002214.1:0-13810 GCA_037974645.1 Hollardia meadi
GCGAGGAGAGAGTGGACAGAAACAACCGGCTGCTCAGAGTCGCACTGAACTCAGACACACACTCCATCGGTGCTGCGTGAGCCGAGAGCAATGCCCCCGATGACGTAGCCACTCCTACACTCGACTGACCAATCCCACAACTTCATCACTCACTTACTTACTCACTTACTCAGTCAGCCACAGAGCAACCCATAGGGCTGGCCCTCTGCGGTCCAGCCAAAAACTACCTAGAATGACAGAAACCATCATTGGGAAAAATGTATTTGACGTGTACTCTGAGTTTAAAGTTTGGCCCATGTCCTATCTGATATCATTGAGGGGGAGGGGTTTATGACCAATAATGCAGCCCTACACCAGGGGGAGATCGAGATGTTTTGTCTTCACTTTTGGGGGAGCTGTCATGTCGTCCACGTTTATATACAGGACAGTATACATGTTTATAGAACGCATATTCAGTGCTTACGCTATTGGCAAAAGTTCCCCCCTTCCTACCTGACTGTTTGTATAGGAAATATGTAAATATGTGGAAGCAAAGAGCACTCTGCCTTCCGTTTCATGTGGTCTTTAACTTCTTACCTTGTTGCAGTGACGTAAAAGTGTACTCCACGATGTGTCAGTAGAGGTGCGACAGAGACAGAATTGCCTCTTGGCCTCACTTTACTCATTCAGCCTGTGTTTATGTTAGCTAATTTCTTGTTGGGACTGGGTTATTTTGTCTTGCCCTAAGCAATCAGTAGCGACCGATGTATCCATCCTGCCACCCTCAACACAAGGTAGCTGCTACAAGCAGTTAACTATGGATATGTGGAGTTGTTTTTCCTGCAAGTTAATGCACTGCACTTGTATCAATCTCTTCTGTGCTTGCTGCCATTTTTCTGTTGCTATTTTTCATGAATGTTCAAACCTTGGTTTTTTGTTGGAGCGGGGTGAAAATATCTGAGTTTTATTAAATCAACAAGAATCTGGAGTATACAGATTGTAAAAATTAAGTAAACAAAAGTAAATAAATAAATACACTTCTCTTAAAGGTCCCATATCATGAAAATGCATTTTTACTGTGTTTTAGCTGCAGTGTGCAGCTACTAGCGGAGTGAGTGAGTGGGCGAGTGAGAGTGAGAGAGCGGCGGTGTTCATCTGTGCTTAGCCAATCAGAACGTTTGCTCATGAAAAGTAGGCGGTTACTTCCCATTTAGCAGAAAAATCTGACCGTGTTTGTCAGGAACAGACGGAGGCACTCAGCGAAACAACAGGAAATCCAATCGATATATTTTTTTTTGTTAACACAATTACATAAGTGTTTAATAGACACATATAAATGGTACACTTATAAGTGCACCTTTAAGACCAGTTTAATGCACAATCGACAGAAGCAGGCAGCTTCTTACAGTCTGATAAACTCAAGTTTCAGATACAAGAAGGGAGTTCAGATTGAGGGGAAAATCTTATTTTAAATTTTAAATTTCTTTTTACAGTTTTTGTCCTTTTTGCGGCAGGACTGATGGTACAGCGGTAAGTTCAGGTTTTCTGAGTCATGATTACTATCGCAACTTTAATCTTGGTTTCAGAATCATTACACCCCTGTTAGCTAATAGGTACAGTACGTGGGAAGTTGGTTTCCCCATTCTTATTGCTGATTTTTAAGCTCTGATTATACATGCTCTGACATATTGTTTCCCTAATCAGGGGCAAGCACTGCCAAAAGGCACAACAGCAGATCTGTTTCAATCACTAAACAAATCTGTGACATGGGCAGCAATTCAGATAATACTACACGTACATGGGGCATATTCATTAATAAATATGTGCGCAAAATGATCACAAACTAATATGGGAAGGGGGTGGGGGAATCGGGGGCCTGCAGCTAATTTTTGCCCCTGGGACCCTTGTTGGTTTTATCTGGGCCGGGCAGCAAGACTTAAATAGATCTATCAAGGGAATTGATGACTGAAAAACATGAAAAAAAAGTAAAGATTAACCAGGAGACATTGATAAACGTTTTGATTTCAACTGTCTTCTCAACCTTCTGTCTCCTGCCTGACTGTCTGACACTGATTTGTGCTCCAAAGCCACAAAAATAAAGTGCCTTTTTAATGATGCAGATGACTGGAAGCACTGGGTGCATCTTTTGTTCAGACGGGAAGTGTGAAGTGAGATGGATGACAAGGAGATAGACGGGACGTCTGTCATTCATTCAAAGGAAATGCTACCGCAGCGAGATATACAGGAGCACTTGGAGAGGAGAGAAAAGTGTAGAGAGCTGGGAGTCATTATCTGAGGACGCTAAGAGAGGAACGAGCAGATGGAAACGGAAAAGGGATGATGAGAACTGAGAAAAAGAGCTTGGTACTGTGGCTGGAGAGACAGAGTGAGAAAAAAGGGGAGCTGGAGGAAGACAAGAGTATATGAAAGCTAGTTGTATTAATGGCAAAGTAAAAAGCCGTCTGCGAATAAATTACCCGGTCTCCCCTGGGATTACTAATGTAATTATTTGAACAAGGGTTCTCATTAGAATGTGCAGAGGTGTGGAAGACCTGCGGTACAAAATGGGAGACAGAGACGGAGCGGTGAGCTACTGGAAATTAACTCGCTGCTCTGGGCTCTATAATTGATACGAGACACAGATACCTTTGATTGGAACAAAAGGGAAGAACCAGGACGAGAAAAGTTTTCTCGCCACCCCTAATTTTTTTTTCCTTTTTTACTGTAGAACAAGAAATATCAAAAATATATCTTGGAGAGACAAAAGGGAAGAGCGAGGATGGAAATAAGGAAGCATGATCCACTGGTCACAGATAAGGTTTTATTCAATCAGTGAATAATCTCTCAGAACCAGCAGAATCCTTATGGTTTTAAGAAAGAACGGTACTTTACATTTTTAGAGTTGTCTCCGGGAGCAACACAGTCAACTTTTGCAGCTGTTAGGTCTTCATTTTCTTCTTTTACAGTTTCAAAAAATGTAAAAGTTCCCAACAACAGTGGCAAAACACAACACCATATGAACACTTTTATTCCAAAATGCTATACATCCATTTAAAAAAAAGACCTTACATTCATAATCATCCAGTATTGTTGAAATATAGAGGATCCAGCCAGTAAAAATGTTACCAAGGACACAAGTTATTAACATTCCTTTAAAAAGTACCACCACAATCTGCTTTCAAGTTTTAGCTGTCAATCATTCTGCTTGTGTAGGCGTCCCTTTTTTCAAACAGTAGATATCTCATTTTGGAACAAAACTCTTCATATGCAGATTGTCTGAGTAGCAGAAGTCATTAACTCCTTTAAGCATGCCTCAAGAAATAAATCAAGAAATAGCACAGCACTTTTTTTTCTTGGTAAAAACAGGAAACACACAACACGGTTACTGAAGCAGAAGAGCATCAAAGTGAGACATCTAAATGAGGACTGGAACTGGAGAGCGGGAACAAACAGACAGCTTTTTAAGAAGAGATGAAAGTTCCTCCCATCTTTTGGTTTTAAATAGCTCCATTTACTCCTTTCTTGGAACATTTTCCTTTGTAGACATGAATTAAGTTTGTGTTTTAATTCAAACTAAAACACAAACTAAAATTCAAACTATTAACTGACTAGCCCTGATCTAAAGTCTCCCCCTACTTCATGCCTGAAAAGCTGGCTCGCTGAAGAGCATCGTAATGTTATATTGTGACGGCATTCAACAAAGAACCATTACTTGTTCCTCTGATCTACTAAGACTGATGGTGCAACTGTTTATTTCTTATGAACAATGAAGTTGTTGAGCAGAGCGGTTTTGTACCTACTTGACAAGACACACTTTAATATATAGTAAATTCTCAAACACCTAGTGGCTGAAAGAGCATAATCCCTCCCTTTCCCAGTTAGAGCTGTGTATTGGCAAGAATCTGGTGATACGATACGTATCACGATACAGGGGATACGATTTAATATACTGCGATACTGTTAGCAAGGTGATATACTGTTTAATAGGCCTGTGTTCTTTGTGTTTACACTGGGGATATGTGCTCACTTCTTCTTGTCTCAGTTGACATTGTTAAGTTGGAATGGAAGAGTCAAACCGAGCCTGTTCTTATGCCCATGTCGTCAGATATCAAAGTTTTGTCACGGCCCTTCGCGTCCCATCCAGACGCACAAGGTACCCTTTGGCATCAGGCAAGGACGCACAAGGGTTTAACAAGGGTACCAGCAATGTAAAGCCCTCCGCTTCAGTTTCAGACAACTTCAGCAGATGACATAGCACAATGTACTGTACTTTCAAAAGTGAGACACAACTTTCACCCAGGAGACCGGAGTTCGCGTCCCATGTGAAACCAAGCCTCACCAGTTATTTCCTGAAACTAACCACGTGGTTTTTGTGCCTAAACTTAACCAAAGTAATGTAGACCTTGTGCGTCAGGACAGGATGCGCGGGGTGCAAGCCTTTGCGCGTCGGTTCGAGACACTGAAGGGAAGGCTTAGTGCGTCGGCTATGGACGCCAAAGGACCTGTTGTGCATCAGGGAAGGCTTAACGCGTTGTCCGGCGATGCCAAAGGGTACCTTGTGCGTCTGGATATGACGAGAAGGGCGCATGATAAAACGTTGATATGTGACGAGCTGGGATGAGAACGAGTTTTCAAACCACAGCCACGAATGTTTGCAGGTAAACTATGAATTGAAAATCAATGCAGTGTTTTTGAGAATCGATACAGTATCATAAAACATTTTATCACGAGACTCAAGTGTATCAAAATTTCTTACACCCCTATTCCTGGTATGCTTTGAATGTGAAACATCCGCAGGAAGTGTCAAGTTCCATTAGCGGTACCTTAGCTTAGCAACGATCGAAACAAATTAGTAACCCTACCAGAATGAATGATTGAGAACACTTTCTCAATTAAAAAATCTCAAAGCACCAAATCAGAGTATGACATGACTGCTTGATACAAAGTCTTTGTAGACATTTATTTTTCTCCAGCTTCCTTTGTCATATTTCTTTTTAGCCATCAAATCTAAAACCCTTTGACCTACTCTTCACACACTACAACATTAGCCAGTTGTCAGTAAATCTACCATTGTCTTTGGACTTCATTGGTGCTTCCACTTGGTTCTGCGGGCAGTTTAATAACTAGTGAAACCTGCACCAACATAATTGCCAGCATAAGCAGCATCTTGACATACACATATAGTAGCACTGTAACCACAGTATTTCACTTAACAAGTAATAGCTCTTAAATAGTTTTAGGACTTCACCAATATAAATATTGTAGGACTTCCAAATTTACAAATTAAGAGCTGGATGTATGTGCTGTCAAATTGGTAAATTATATGATTTCTCTATTTGCTTGTGTTTAGTGTGCAGTGCATTACTCTGTACTGTACACCCTGCGCACCAAATGTTAAACTTAACCCAAACCCTAAATGTGCCTCTTTAAGAAGTGAGCCCCTGCCAAAATGTCCTCAATTTCAGGCCCTAAAACTCAAAACTACTCCACATAACATTAGCTAAAAACACGTACAGACACTCAGGAATCGATGTGCATGCTTGCACCTCCCATTATCCACAGACATGTGTTTCTTGGTGAGAAATTCAGCTGCTCTTTCCTCTTATGCCCATTTGGAAACATTAAGACATCAGCCGGCACAATGAATGCTGATGTGCTGGAGAAGCGAGAGCGAAACGGGAGTAAACTGCAGCCTTGGGGAACGTTCATATATAATGTGGCGAGCAGGCAGATCAAAGTGTGACGTGGTGTTGTTATGCTAAGCACATTCAGACTCTTACTGAGAACGGCCTTATTCAGAAAATAGAGCAAAGGGGAAAAAAATGGAAAGCCCAAAACACACACACACACACACACACACACACACACACACACACACACACACACACACACACACACACACACACACAGACAAACTGTGTGGGACATGAAAGAGTTAATAATCACCAAATGGGGCCAAGCTGCACAGAGAAGAAAACACCATAACGAGCATTTATATTACCAAGAAATAGACCAAAGGAAATGTAACAACTACAAATTTCTGGACACAAATATTAACAATTTTTTTTTTGAAAAGCATAGCAACAACTTGGAAATCTTCAAGAAAAACTTTTTTTTGTCCTTTACATGACAGAGAACATTTACATAGACCAGTTACAATACATGTAATTACAGCTTTGTTCCCCTTGAAAAAGGATAAAATGTTCCATCTCTCCCGCCAATAACACGAGGGAGGATCCTTGAAACCACCACCGCTGCTCAGAAGCTGAGTTAGCATGACTGTCGTGAAGCAGCGTTAGCATGTAGCACCTTTACGTTGTACGTTACCTGCTGTCCTTTCTAAGTCCAAAGAGCCCCGACCTCCCGGTTGAGCTAGGGGGGAGGCTAAAATGAAAAAGAAGAGAAAAGGCGGAAGGGGAGCCAGATGGAAGGAGGTGTAGGGAAGAAGAAGAAAAAAACAAGCGGGAAGCGCAGCCTGTGGTTTCCTCTGCGGCCTCCTCTCAGCCGGTTAAGAGGCTTATGAGGGATGTAATGAGGCCCAGGGGAGAGGTGTCAACATGTTTGACACCCAGGCTCTCACACAGCCCGTGGCAGAGACCTCTTGGTGCCCTCACACACTTGCTTTGATCTCACATACACACACAAACAAAAAAAATATAACACACTCCAGCATGCTCCGGGCCCGAGGACGGGAGAGAAACAGCAGGAAGAAGAAATAAAGAGAAAGATGAGAAATTAATCTTTGATAGTGGGAGATGGAGAAAAGTTCTGTTGCTCTCCCCCTCACTGTTGAGGTCATGGTTTAACCAAGACTCTCCTGTAGACGTATCATTGGTTTTCACTTGTGTCCAAATGTTTACAATTCATATAAATGAAGTGAAAAAGGTCAACAGAGGTGCCGGGGTTTCTCGTCTGTCTCTCTGAGAGCCACATCAGATTGTCAGTGCAGTAAAAGGACACAGAAATGTCCATTTGTCCGCATGTAAAAGCGATTCTCCGCTTGTCCATGTCTGCTTTTGGACTCAGTGTTGAGATGAAGAAATGATAGCACAAAAAAAAAGAAAACATCAATAGCTTGAGGGAGCGTCCGCCCCTCACTTAGTCTGCTCCATCTCCAGGCGTGTGCGTTATATTTACAGAATTCGGTCCGTTGTGCCCACCGACCTCACCTGCCTCTCCTGGCTCCTTTCTCCTGATTGGCGGCGGGTGTTTTGGAGCAAGCTTCCTCTAGTCATGTGGTCCTGGGGTTCGGTAGGTCAATGACGATGGGCGGGTTCATGGGCAGGAAGTTGACAGTGCAGGCTGAGGCATTGACGAACGTTGTGGTGCCGTCAGTCATCATGCCGTAACCTGGGTAGCAGTGAGAAAGGTGTGCACACTATCAGCACAGTTTTTAAAGAAGCCGCAGCATGTTTACAAACTACACCATGAGGAGCATGTTTATGTATAAACAGCTTTCTCACAGCTGTGCATTATGTTAAAGGGGCAGTTCACCAAACTATTCACCATACTATTACTACCACACCACTATTACTACTATTACTATCACCATACTATATATTCACAAAAATACATCATTTCCCTCTAGCTTGTAGTGCTATTTATCCATCCACATTGTTTTGGTGTGAGTTGCTCAGTTTTGAAGATTTTGACTATAGAGATGTCTGCCTTCTCTCCAGTATAATGGAACTAGATGGCACATCGCAAGGGAAGCAACATTACAAACAAACTCAACAATGTCTCTTTCCAGAAACGTGCATCTACTCATGATGAGAGGCTCATGCTCGTGACAGGGTGGGATGTAAACATTAATGGCGTTTTACTTGGATTAGCTTTGTTAGCTTAGTTAGTTAGCATCTCGTCCATGAGTAGATGCATGCTCCCTTCTGTGCAGTGATACAGAAAGAAAATAATTCCTACATGAGTAACCGGGTCATGACTTCTGCAAAGAGAAATTGCTGTTGAGTTTTAAAAAAAATCGTTTTGGTGCTTTGAGCACCACAAGCAAAGTGCCATCTAGTTCCTTATATTGCAGAGAAGGCAGACATCTCTACAGCCGATATCTCCAAAACTCTGGCTCATACCAAAACAAGCTAGATGGATAAATAGCACTACTACTTGGAAAAATATGTATTTTTGATACCCAGGTGAACTGTCCCTTTAAATACAGTTTATATTCAAAAAAGGAAAAGGGATTTTTTTTGTGCCTCCAAAATAGGATCACCTTAAAATACATGTGGCCAAACAGAGAATTTTTTTTTTCTTTAGAAAGTGCTGATGCAATACTTCAATGCAGCTCTTTAATGAATATGAAGTTTTGACTCGTTTTTTTTACTCCTTACTATTGAAATTGTGCTTTCCCAAAAGAGATGCAAGTCTCTGTAAATATTCCCCAATACATGATTGAATTAAATCAAATTAAATCAGAGGAAGTTCTGGGGTCCCCTTTCAATAAGACGGGAATCATAATACACAAACACACAGGTAATCTCTTGGACATGCAAACGAGAAATAGCATAGTTATAAGCACTTAGTATCACAGTGCATCTTCACACCACGACAGTTAAAAATATCTCTGCCCAAAAGGCACCTTGGATCCACGTTTCTTCGAAATGGCAGATGTAAAAGTGTTACCATTTGGTCAAGCGTAAGTTAACTATCATCTCTCAAAAAGTACTACAATTTAACTTTGCTTTTCAAGTGTAGGTGTCACTTTTATTGCCTCTTGGAACGGAGCTCTGCATGTCTGCATTGGTCCTTTCGGATTTGGAATTTTGAACATGAATACCAAAACACGGTGTGGCTCGTTCCTGCCTTTGTGAATTTCTCTCACATTAGTCCTCGCATTAATGAAGAGAGCTGCTTCCAGCCGATTTCTCCTGTTATAAAATCTGATCCAGTTTCTAATCTGGTTCTCTCTGATGGGGGACCGCTGCTCCACGGGCTCAGCGCTGACCTGATAACCCCGAAAAAAGCAATCCTCAGTCCAGGGACACGGCCTCTGTGCCCTCGCTGGCCTGAATGAAATCCTGATAGGGATGCGGCAGTTCAGCGATTCTCTAAGAATAGAATGGCTGATGGTTTTCTTCAGGGAAACTTTGGCACAGAATCTCCATATTCTCTACACGCAGGAAATGCCAGTCAATTTATTTAAGCTAAAATTTCATTCACTTTAAGGAAAAGATCAGATGTAGATGAAGTGGCTTTTTGTTTATTTATACGGTATGGTAAATGTTTAGGTGTTAAGATATGAAAATGCCTTTAGAATGTGATGCTGTACCACAGATACTGTAACTGCTCTGCCTTTTCAGGGAAAAAGTGATTTAGCTGTACAGATAATGCCAGAACTGATGATCAATCACAGATAATGCAGCCACAGAATTATTTATTGAGTCTAAAGGATCATTGTTAATATTGGAAATGTTAGTTCAAATTTTTTGTCAAACATTTTTTCAATAACATTGTAATGTGTCAGGTCTGTATCAAGGAAATTATAGGACATTATTATAATGTAGCATGACTCTTTTGGGTTCACTAATTATAAAAAGCATAATTGCCCATTTTAACATATTTTTATATTTGCTAGATGATATATATAAATAGCCTTTCAGATTTTGTCAAAAGCTTTCTAATGTTTTGTCATAGACACTTGAAACCATCTTAACATATATTTCCCCTCATCACAACTTCTAGCTCTTAAAGAAAATTCAGTGAATCTGGCCCTGATTCTGTTATTCATTTCCACCTGGACCATTAAGAGACTTACTGTTTTCTTTGGTTCACATACATCTCATGCTTTATTATTTGATCAAATAACATGATGTTGTGTTAACGTGCAACAATTTGACTCAGAAAATATGAGACGTTTACATAGTTTTCAGCATCTGGTGTAGGCACTGCCCTCTTCGTGAGTAAATCCACAAACAGGTATGAAGATATTATAAATGATCAGATACAGATAATAGCTTTGCGTAACACTCAATTAAAATCATTTACATATGTGATTTTAAAACATGCATTTATTTATTTCTTGAATGTTAAGTTTTTCCTTTTTCTATCAGAAATGGACCTTTTGCTTGCAAAGTAAAAAAAAAAAAAAAAAAAAAAAAAATTCAGGAAGGAACTGGTTAAAAATACATTTTAAACAAAACAAGGGCTGGTGGTGTAGATGTGAATTTTTTCTTCTTCGAGAAGTCCGTTGAAAGAAACATTACAATCTAAATACCAAAATGAGAATAAAATTGTATTATTTTTGAAAATACATGCAGCATCTATAAGTAATTAGTTGTTAGTAATTATTGCATTAGACTTGCAATGTTGATTTTTTCCCCTTTCATTTTAAAATGGGTAATGTACATTAAAATTGTAAGATATAGCCATAATTTTAGCATAAATGTTCAAAACATGTACTAACATTATCAACATAATGTGAAGAAACAAGAGGGTTGACTTTATGTCAAAGATTTCTATGTATTGTCTTGCAGAGATATCTACTGAAGTTAGCATGCTAACCAGCTAGCCCCAGCCCGTATGTCTCATAATACCATGTTGTACCTCTAGAGGTGATAGTACAATAGCCCCTGTAGTTTCAGCTAGCAGATGTATGCGAGTTTGCTAAGTTTCACAAGCTCTCTTAGCAGAAAAATACAACCGTACACTTTCTGAATTTAAATTTCTCTTTTTCCGAACTAAGATGAGCTTAATTGCCTCACAAAATCTTCATAAAACACAGTACATTCAAACGAGACATAAACAAAATGAAACTCACCAAAAGTGTCTTGGTTTGTCTGTTAGGTCGAAGTAAATCCTAAATTCACAGGGTAAGATCTGAAAGTATTTCATCTCTACAGTATCTATCTTGCTGATTTGCCATTTCTCTTCTCTCCTGTCCGCCTGTGTTGTCTTGCCATCCCCAAAGTCATAAAGTTAGTCGTCGTCAGAGCCGCTGTAAATCACATCCATACTTTATCTCTTGTCATCAAACTGGCCTCCACCGGTCTCAGTAGTGTCCATCACCAGTTTGGTTTCCAGCTGAGCTGAGCCCCGCTGCCCGTGGTGACTCCCCGTGGGATCCAAGGTTGCGATCTATGCGATCTATTCAGTGAGCAGTAGAAATATTGCACCACTGTTAACTAAACTAACATTTGCTATAGCTACAGACAAAGATTATTACACAGTCCAAGATAAATAATTTACAACAGAGAGTATAGTGACAGCAGTTGGTGGTTACTTTGGTGATATGCTGCCCCCTATATTTTCATAGGTACCTTCAAAATCTGGCTATATTTTTACAAATTACACCTTTTATCAACATTCAAACAAATGTAAATTTGCAGGAATTAGCTAAGAAAGGCTTGTTCATTGTGGTCTGTTTGACTTATGCTGTTAGGTATCTTGGTAAAAACAAAAAAAATATGTACAATAGTTTAAAAAAAATACTATGATAAAAAATTGATTAAAAAAAAGCATATGCAATACAGTTAAACAACATGAGTGGACAAAATCCTATAGCAGAAAATACAGGAACAGTATGTATGAAGTCAGCAAAATAACATGAGTGTTGACATTGTTGGTTCTCAATATGCCATTCCTTAACATTACACTAAAATGAATAATATGATTGGGATTAATGGTGTTATTAAATTCCATTACTGTGATGTTCTGAAGGAAAAGATGTGTGGCTTAATGTATTTTTTTCTGAGTGGGACTGTACACTACCCCTAGCTGCACCTCTAGTAGCTCTGTTTGCAGAAGATTTTAAGGTCATGAAACCAGATATAGGAGGTGCTAAACCATGAACTTTTTCATGTGGGTTTTTAAGGCAAGGTTCGAATTCATGTGCACTAAATATTTGTATTCTGAGACAACTTTAATCTTGTTCTATATCAACGCTGTGGCCTTTGGAGAAAAACATACTGTGTCTGTCCAATTTAATGTGTTCGTTTACACATTAGTAAAAAAGTCATTAAAGTCAACTTTTAATGAGCTCAGACAAACAGCCCTGTTTTCAGCTCTGTGAAGATACATTTTCCAGCTAATCCAAAAGGGTTTTTAAATAGCATATTTAGCTTAAGAAGTAGCAGAATTTTCTCAATCCATAAAGGAACACTTAATAAACCAGTTTACTATGAAAATTCTAATTCAAAATCACTAAATTTGGTGATACATGGTTTTCACTGGACATGAAGGGTGTGAAAAATCTCATCTGAAAACTAACTAGTAACAAAAGATAATCAGATAAATTTAGTGGAGTGAAATGTTTAATATTTGCCTCTGACATTTGGTGGACAGTATAAAGTTGCATAAAATGGAAATACTCAAAGTAGGCTACAAATGTGTAATTAAGTAATACTTGAGTAAATGTACTGTACTGATTACAAAGAAACAACAACATTTCCAACATGTTCTCATCCCAAGCTCGTCACATATCGATGTTTGGTCATGCGCCTTTCTCGTCATATCCAGACGCGCAAGTTACCCTTTTTGCGTCGCCGGACGACGCCCTAAAGCCTTCCCTGAAGCACAATGGTCTACGTTCATTTGGTAACATTTAGGCACAAAACAATGGTGACATTTGGTTAAGTTTAAGCACAAAAATGACGTGGTTAGGTTTAGGAAAAGATCTGTGAAGTTGGGACACATGGGACACGAATGCCGGTCTCCTGGGTGAAAGTGTGTATGTGACCCTCCACTCAACCTCAACCTCTACCCCTCTTGGCGCTTTCGGGCTTTTGAAAATACAGTACGTTGCGCTACATCATCTGTTCAAGTCGTCTGATACAGATACGGATGGCTTTACATTGCTGCTACGTTAAACCCTTGTGCATCCTTGCCTGACGCAAAAAGGGTACCTTGTGCATGTGGATAGGACGCGAAGGGTAGTGACCAAACGTCGATATCTGACGAGATGGGCATGAGAACGGGTTGACATTTCAGGTGTAATTCGGCCTGGTTCTCGACAAGTGCAATTAACATATAAACTTCACTCATTTCCTTCTAGTTTGCTACTGAAAGTTAATAGCACAATGCTATCTGCAAGTTACTGGGAAAAGTATTTAATGTTGGCATACCTTCCTTTTATGTCACGCATGTCCAGCATTGAAAGCAAGCTCATATTGTATATTAGAGACTTTTACGACACTATATACAAAAAAACTTTACAATTTAATAATAATTAATAATTAAATTCATTAATAATAAAAGAGTGTGGTCTTTACCTGCTCTATATGTAAAGTGTCATAAGATAACTTTTGATGTGAATTGGCACTATATAAATAAAATTTGACTTGACTTGAAGGGCTCCCTGTAGAATCATAGGCTGCATTCCTCATATCCCATTAAGAGCGTTAGAAATAATCTGTACTAACACACGGGAAAACAAAAGTAGACATTTTTTTCCTCTGAATGAGTGTAAAACAATATAGTATTTTCCAGTCCATAAAATTAGGATCTTAAAGTGTCTTTATCTGCATGGTTCTGGAAAAAAAGGAAAAGCAGAGGTTTCAGGTTGACTCTAAAGGTGGAAAAGAGTCATGTCCAGAGGGTTTTCCTGTTTGTGCTGATGTCACTCAGTGCATCTCAGGCCATCTGACAACATGCAAGTATTTGGACAAACCATTGCCACCTCAAGGGTGGATGAGCTGCCCGCCATCGGTGCCGAGACCCCAAATGCCACGTCTATAATCTGCCAGCCACTTCTCATCAGACTTACCTCTGCTGCTACTGCAACTCCCTATCCACTTTCATTTCCACACAACTATCACACACACACACACACACACACACACACACACACACACACACACACACACACACACACACACACACACAC
>JBBPCS010002215.1:0-13808 GCA_037974645.1 Hollardia meadi
TCTGCTGTCCGGATGTCAATGGGGAGCTCGTTCCACCATTTGGGAGCCAGGACAGCAAACAGTCGTGATTTTGTCGATTGACTAGGTGTCCCTCGCAGTGAGGGAGCACCAAGCCGATTGGCCGATGCAGAGCGGAGTGGACGGGCTGGGGTGTGGGGTTTAACCATGTCCGGGATGTAAGCTGGGCCTGATCCGTTAGCAACACGGTACGCAAGTACTAGTGTCTTGAAGCAGATGCGGGCAGCTACTGGTAACCAGTGAACATAACGTTTAATCTTTATATTTAAATTGAACACACTGTATGCTGAAAGTTGCTTGAGCTTCACAGTTCTTCATGCTGTTGTCAACTACTGCCTCACTCATATATAACAGTCTCCTTGACTACCTATGAGTGAACGGGTGACAAACTAAAAGAAAGAAAAATTGCAGTAAATGATCCTTCCATGCAGGGCGCAGTGGGTCCCTGACTGGTTTGATGAGTATGAAAATTATTTTCATAACAGGCGATGTCCTAGGAGGTGCGACCCCGCACTCTCCAACAATGCGGGAGCATCTTTCAGAACTTCATGTTGGTTTTTCCGTTTTTTAATGATCAAAGTTATTTAAATGGATCTCAGTCGCTCCCATCAGCCATGACACGATCAATGCGAGCCCCAGCAAAACAGAGGTTTTACTTGTTTATTGAGCTTGTATAAATATGTTCCATGCAGTGCATTGAAGTTGCAGTGTAATGGGCGCATGCAGGGTGTGGGTTTCTATTGAAAGACAAAAGAGAATGTTTTGGCAGTGGTGGCACTTGGCGTCAAAATGAGACAGCGAAGGAATAGAAGGAGGGAAGCTTTTGAGAGGAATTTGTTATCCTCTTGCTCTTACAAATCACCAGAAATACCCACTCAAACATACATGGACAACAGCGAGGGCTTTTATTTTTGGTTAAGCTGAACGCCGCACATAGACACGCACAGACTCGCACACATAAACACACTCATTTCCCATCCTCTTCCACTCCCTCTATCTCTCACTCACATAAACGCATGTATACAGCGTACTGACACACACACCCCTAATCAGTGATCCTCCCTTGGAACGGCTCGCGCATCTGAAATGAGACAAAGAAGAAGAGGAGGTGGAGGAGGGGAATAAAAGCAGATTTATAAGGCCTGTTCCAGCACTAGTCAGCAACTTCATTCTCCAGCCTCAGTGATGCTCTACAGCGGTGACACAGACACAGACACACACACACACACACACACACTGTCTTTTGCTCAGATGTAAAGAAATAATCTGTCTCAGCTCCATGTTTGTGTGAGAAAAGATTTTTCCCAGCCTCTACATGATGCAGCAAGGACATGATGGGATGTGTTTGGCGAGGCCTCTGCAGGAGAATGGTGCAGAGAAATGATACCAAGTAATTTCATTCAGAGCCTTTTTTTTTTCTCTCTGATGCTTAGTCATTATTCAAATGTGCAAGCTGAGGGCGAATACACAACGTGGGCACGGATGGGTTGAAACATCTCCTGCAACAATTAAATCTCTTGATTCTGGGGTTTTGTAGATTTTATCTGCACATTGACCTTTACCACTTCACTCACAGTACAAAACAACAAAAATGTGTTTTTAATTCACTGCATTGCAGATTGTGTCCCCGAGCAGCAACAAAAAAGATGTTAATAAAGAACTTCTCCAGCGTGTTTCATCAAGTCAGAAAGTTGTCTGTTTGGCATGACGAGCTAGGAGTCTCCTCAAATGCTGCCCATTTATCTTACTGATAAACACGACTGATAAATAAGAAACGCTTTTATTTCTTCCCCGCTGCTTTCAACTCTAAGGCCAAGCGTGTGCTTCTCTCTCTTTTTGCGACTCTCAGAGATACAGGGATCAAATGGTTTGAGGTTTTTATTTGTGTGTGTGTGTGTGTGTGTGCGCGTGTCTAAGCTTCACTTCAGTTTTCAGTGTTGGGATTAGCAGTCCCTTTTGAAATGAGAGATTTAATCACTTGAAATAAATTTGCGTAGCACTTTCTTAAAAGGTTCAAGACATGTTTCAGAAGGCAGCCATGAATAAATAATCAATATTTATAGTTGCCTCGCTGATCATGCAGTATTCATGTAACATTCTCCTGGCGGAAGTCTTTGACAAATGTAATATTTAGCTGAGTCTAAGGGATGATTCGCTCAGGGAGTGGTCAACACAGAACACAAATCAAACAAAACGTCATCCCTGGATCATGCAGTTGAGTTAAAAACAGCGTTGAATAACACACGTCTTTAGAGCTCACAACTGTCATGTTGTATCTGGAGGGAAAAAAAGAACCTCTCTGACAGCGTACATCTTACGAGATACTCTAATGCTTGTAAGGAGAGACAATACTTAAGTGTAATCCAAGGGGGTGGGCTTACTTTGTGTGGAACTCAATTTAACCAGCATCTCATGAAGATTTAGTTTTGTTATGGTGGATGAGGCCAGCTGTCAATAATTATTCTTAGATATGATAATCAGTGGAGGCTCACACTTAAGTTTATGTAGAAAAAGAAATTAAATTCTCTTGAGAACTGGTCTGAGCTCAGGAAATGATCTCAGGGGATTCCATTAGCCATGAAGAAATAAAACTGTACACGGCTTGCAGAGAAACATCTCAATGTCTGAGTGAGTTCTAAGAAATGGGCTATCGTGTATTTTAATGACAGATAAGTAAAGTGAAGAGTGTAACAGTTCAGCTTATATTAAAACTAAATATCATGCCAGCGACTCTGTAAGGCTGTACTGGGATACTTGCGTTGGACTCAGGTGTGCATGTTCAGAAAAAAAGACGCTGCAGAAGTGTCCCGATGCCTCTATGGCAGATAAAACATGATAAAGTACATGATTAAAAAAAACCTCCATGATGTCCTTCTGATGCTGGGTCAAATAGGCTGCCCTACATTCTAGAAAAGGGATTGAGCTTCTTTCACCATAAATGCATCTTTCTGCGTGCTGGTACCACATGCAGCTGCTGCCCTTTCCATTTTTTCTTTGACAGCCTAGGTCCACCACTGGCTCACAAAGGCAATAATAACATGCTGATGTTTGGCAGGTGACATGTTTACAATATTCAGCATACTTCATCAGAAGTGCTTGTCAAATGGTTGAGTAGCTTCAGAAACCCCCCTCCCCTCACACCTTTCCGACATGACAATTTCCGTAACTTGCCAAAACCGACAATCTGACATTCACGGCCACACCATGCAGTGATCCGATGTGTGCTGACGGGCAGAGAGTAGGCAGGGTTTGAACTTCTGTCTCAAGTTCACTTTTTTAATTCTTTACTCTTTCTTTTGCCTTCCCCATCAGATTTGTTTGTTTGATTAAAGGGTAAAAGGGCTAAAGGGTACCTTCTGCATCTGAAGCGTAGGGACTTGAGAATGGCGCTGAAATATTCAGACAAATTCAAGTTTTGATCTGCTGATGGCAGTAGACGATATGTCAGGGAATCACCAGTCAATAGGATTCATCCTCTGTGACTCATGAATGTCGGGACAAAAATTCAGTGTGGACCAAAGTGATCGACTGGTTGACAGACTGACATTGCCAATGGAGCCTTGACGCTAGCATGGCTAAAAATAAAGGAAAAGCTATTTTGTAAAATACTGCTTTATCTTGCATCAGTCTCATCATCCTGATTGCTCATTGTAGAGCAGATCCACTTGTAAAACAGTGCTGAAATAGATGACTTTTCTGTACTTTGGCCGCAAAGCACTTGGACTTGAAACTCTGCCAGGTTCACCATTATTTAGCCCACAGTATTAATCCATAATAAATATAGCTCAGATCCTCTCCCACTGGCTCCTCAGCTTTCGCAATGTTTTTTCTCCCCTCTCTCCAACTGATTTGGCCTGTAGTTGTTGCAGGCCTGCGCGAGTGAATAGACCCTCGCCTCGTCAATAAAGCAATCATTAGAAGCAGATTGAGTTTGTGCTTGTGTACTGACAGCACATCGGATGGGGTGAATGCAGGAGGAGGAGGAGAGAGGCAGACGTTCATGGTGAGATTCGATATTTTTGATGCATGTCGGTTGAATCTGTCTCAACCAATTTAAGTGATGGGAAACACTCATATTGTTTTTTTTAAGCACACACATAGAAGCTGATGTGTCTTATCTTTAAGTGCACACATGCTCATATAATCACAGATGTACACATTGCTTTAGTAAACACGTTCTTTTTCTTTTGTCTTTCCTTGATATTCAGCCGTCTTCCTTAACACAAATGCATCTCCAGGACCAGCCAGTTAGAATTAAAATAAAACAAGGTCAGAAAGTGATTAGATTTTACAGCACAAAATATTTTTTTTTCTAGTAGCCTCTTAAAGCCTGCCCATCCTTCTTTCTGTGTCAGTCTGGGCTGTGATTCCCTGGGGCAAGACTCGGTCAGCGATCAGCTGTGATTTCGCCACAATCAGTGCAATCAATCCCAATTCTCTGAGCTCTCCCTGGCCCACTAACAGGGAGCCCCACATCACCCCATCCACTGAGGCCATATTTAAAAGGCTGCAGAGCAGACGGAGACGGAAAATAAACAGGGGAGTCCAGAGAAGTTGGGCAAAGTTAAATGACCAGTGTGTGTGTGTGTGTGTGTGTGTGTGTGTGTGTGTGTGTGTGTGTGTGTGTGTGTTTGTGTGGGTGCTGTGCTGCTGCATAATGATGAGAACTCCTTTTTTATTAATTGTTCAATTAGTAAACTGTTTAATTAGCTATTTATTTCTCTTTTTTGCACAATATAAACTCCCCCCAACGAGGTGCGTTTCTAAGAGCTTTTTTCCTGAAACAATGCAAACATTGCAGATGAAAGTGTGGGTTTGTCACTACGAGCGACACCCTCGTCGTAATTTGATCTGCCGCTCACACAACAATATTGATTACAGCAGCTTTAAAGCTCTCCAAGGCTTAAGGAAGATAAAGTTTAATCATGCAGTACGTGAAGCAGATTTTTCGCAAATCACATTATAAATCAACCTGCATGGATGCATAGTGTACTCCAAAGCGTGAGAGACATTGAAGCTTTAATAAAATGTCAGACACTGCAGCAGAGTAGAGCGTGTGGCTGTTGTTCTGCTGGCTGTTTAAGCACTCATGGTCTGAGGGTGTTTAACTTTGCTCAGACGACAAAACGTCGGTATGTGACGACCTGGGATGAGAATGCATTGATTCACCAGAGTAGGTGAACCAGCCTAAAGAGGAAAGCTGTAATAGTTGTAATCTATTATTTATGGGCAAACATAAAAAGTTGTTCATGAAAAATTTTATGTAGAGGATGTATTTCTTACAAATGATCTTCCCCCTTTTTGGCGCATCTATGTTAAATCATAGGAATGTAACTGGTAAATTGTGGTTTAACTTTTATTGTGTATCAGGATTTTTTTGCTTCTTTAATGCCACCAAAAGCATATTATACAAGGCAGAGAGTGTAATCGAGGTGGAACTGTGTGAAGTGTGTATTTATTCCACTGGTGTTACTATGATGCAACGTAGCGCGTCTCAGTTAAAGACTACATATGTATCCAATACCAGTGTTCATATCAGACTTGTGCCCTTCTTCTTCATAGCCTCTTTTTCGTGTTCCATTTTTAATCTAATTTTCACACTGCACAGCTATCTTGTGCACATGAATAATGCGTCCCCTCAAACAAGGTAATACATGTCTCTGTGGATGTAATGGGCTTTAGGGAGAACATTTCCAATAGCGCACAACACTGATGCTGGGTGGAGACATACATTTGACATGTTCATTTATTACCTTTATGATTCGTGCTATCAGTTCTGCAGTGTGAGCAGGAAAACTGGGCATATATATATATATTTTGGAACTCACTGACGTGAGACACTACTATCCTATGGGCATGGTCCTCTCTCTCTTATCGTTGTGGTTGCAGAGGCTCTGAGACACATGTACATGTTTATGATTAATTTCATTCCTGCATTATCTTCCCTTTTTTCATTTTTAGTTTTTCAGCTTTATTATGTTTCTTTTATTTTACTATCATGTCACAGTCCCTTGCACCACAATATGAGCCAGTTCTGAATGATGTACATTGATATACTGTAGATCTACAAGTCCATTTGGCAAGCAGCACCATTCACTTACCACCTAATCTAAAAATGCTCTCTGGAAGAGTGAATTTGTCCACATTTTTATCAAGTAGGCACATTCCCTCAACAATATTTCATGGAGATATGACCATGACACCAACAGCGGGCTCCGTTAATACATTGTGGCATCATAGAAAGAGCCCCTTGTATGGTGGCTGAGAGAGCTCAACGCACTGCAACTTAAGAAAACACGTGCAAATAGACAAAACACTAACGAATTAAGAAAACATCTTCATCAATTTGACAACACGTGCGCTGCAAACGCTCACAACACAACCAAATAGAGAAACGCACTGCAAGTAGCAGTTGCAGCGCATCTTTGTATTTGCATCACATTTCTCTCGGCCACCGTGCCCTCTTCCTTAATCACACACACTGCCCTTCACTTTTACTTAAAGCTTGTTTGCACAAAAGTCCATAATTTCTGAAGTCACTATTGACACCACACACTAGAACAGGCTAATTGGATGGCTGACCCTGCTGATTGAAAAAGCCACTCAGCAGTTTAAAAACCAAATTCAATCAGCAAATATAAAGCTTACCTAAGAGCTGTCAGTAATTTACAAATGGGTGATGTATTAACTAAAAATACTTCCTACACCATGAGCCCCCAGAACTGCTTTTATGCTCAAAGTCACTGGAACACGACTGCAGGGTTGAACAGCGTTCTTCCAAAACATATTCACTTATTTGGTCTTCTGATGACGGTGGGGGAGAGCGCAGTCTAACACGTTGCTCCAAAACCTCCAGAAAGTGTTTTAGTTGACGAACCTTACCTGTAAGTTAATAGTTTTGCCATAACTACATTTTTCCCTAAGCTTAATGACATGCACATTTTTTTAAGTGTTGGCACTGGACCTTAAAAAACATTTTCATTGAATGAAATCTGGTGTCTTGCAGAATCGTTCAGCACTGGCTTTCCTTTCTGCTGATAGGGTTCCTTTCATACTATAAAGCTGACAATTGAAGGGTCAGTGATTTAGTAGTGCACTCCCAGGAAGTTTGGCAGACTTACAAGTGAAGTAAAAAAAAAAAAAGAAAGAAAAGAAAAGAAATTTTAATATCGAAGCAGCAGAAGCTGAGATATCCTGACTTTCGGTCATAAATCTACGACAAGCCTCCAACCAGTGGATCTTACAAATCCCTCCCTGCCTAGTAAAATGTTCATGTCGCTCAACTCTGTTTATAACTCAACCTTCTGCTAAGAATTACAAACCTGAGATGAGATGAGAGAATAACATCATCAGGGTTATTCTTTCCCTTTCAAAAGATCTCTCCAGAGCCACAGAACTGTTTAAAAAACAGCAGCAGAGCCAACTGAACTTGAGGTATAAAATCAGTGGACTGTTTCTTTAAATAATGGTGAGGGGGCATCATACAGGAATTAATATGCAATTGCAAACATTCCCTATACCTCATCTGGGAAACTCACACTCCAGGTGGATAACGCACCTGTACACAAAGTGTCTTTTTCTGCTCTGCTCAGTTTGTTTTCACAAGCATCTCATTAGCTTCCATCGCTTCTTTATCTGCTAGTGGACTTTGCACCGATCCAATCTCACCACACAACGCTGTAGCCTTCATACCCTGCTGCGCCAGTTTCACCACAGACTCAGTATTGCTAAGAATTTCCTTTTATATAGCTTGTCTACTGTGCCCTTTCATGCGACTGTGAGCTGGAAAGAAATATATGGTCTATTGCACTTCAGAGGCTGCCCTTAAGGTAGTGCTCACTATTTCCAGTGGGATTATCTAAAATGATGGCACATTACGTTCACCAGTTCTTGTCATGAGCAGTTGTTCTCTGGCCTCCCTCTGTGGCCTTGGTGTTTTAGTTGGCAGAGCTGCCCTGTGCAGTGACGTTTTATTGAATTCAAACCACTTTTTTTCAGTGTTTATAATGCATGTTTGTGGTTTGGATTAGATTTTAGATTAATTGCAATTTTACTTGGATAAGAAATTTAGCCATATGGCTGCTGCAGCTGTACATGTGCATTCAGTACATAATCCCTTAACCCAGCTCCCCAGACATCACAAATCCCCCTCTAACCCACTATCAGAACATTATAGCACATCATAGACCGCAAGTATAATTGATATAATTTGGCTTCACTTCATACCCCACAACCTTTTTTTAAACTAAGTTTCTTCCTTTCCACACCATCTCAGGTCATGCATCGACCCAGCTTAGAGAGAGAGAGACAGGTTAACGTTTAAGTTATCCTTTATTGATAGGGAAATTTGTGCTGTGAATTTTAAACCATCCCAAGTAGTAGGAGCAGTGGTCAGCCACTGTGCAACACCCCCCCAACTCTAGTTCTATGCCTTGATGAAGGGCACTAAGAGAACACGTGTTTTTGATGGCTGGAATGGGGAGAATGTGCAAACGACACACAGATAGGCCCTGCCCCGGGATTCAAACCTGAAAGGAGATCCTTGCTTTGTGGCGATGATGTGTTTTTCAATGACATCTTCTGTTGTTGTTTTTTAACAGTCAGTATTTTTCAGTGTCACTGGCTTTCAGTTTCAACTTTTTATCATCATTTTGGCCTGGAGAAGAGGGGTTTGATGGAATAAGATTGGAAGAATATTATACTCAAGTAAAAGTACTAGACTAAAAATGTACTTAAATACAAGTAAAAAGTAAGTTTGTTAAAATGTACTCTGAGTAAACGTTACTGCGTTACATTTTGAAAATTATGTTGGGAGGGGCGAGGGGTGGGGGTGGGGGGGTTATAATGTCATTGTTAAATGAACAAATTTAATGCTTCATTCAATGACGATCCAACAACATGAGTGCAACAACATCAAGCCACCAAGCCCTTATGTCCAAACCAACCTAACCTAGAACTGATTCAAGTACTTAAGTAAAAGTACAATTACCGGGTTTTAAAAAAATACTCAAAAAAGTACAAGTACATAAAAAAAATAACTTAATTACAGTAACGAAAAGTACATGTAATTCGTTACTTCCACCCCTGTGTAAACGTCACTCGTCTGGACTGGAGGTCGGAGCCTCAGACACCAGACTCAGCACTAACATGTGCAACAGACGATAGACACAGCTCCAACTCCAAAACAGCAAGTACGTTCATTCTGTTTCTCTCTGCCGTGTTTTTTCCACATAGAACCAGGCTGAATTAAAGTTAACTTAAGTTATGCTGGTCTTGCAGAGGTCCACTAGAACAGCTATTCTCAACCAGTGGGCCGGAATCTGGTAGGCTTTGTAATTTACAAAGATAGTCATTTTGTGTTTCTAGTGGTGCTCAAGAATTCGCATAAATAAATAAAATGCCAAATTAAAATGCATAATTTAATGATTTGAAAATCACCAGACAAACTCGTCTGGTCACAGCTAGCTAGCGTTCCCTCGGACGCTGTGGCACAAAATGGTTTTTGAAAGGAAAAAGTGATGTACAGTGTGCACCACCATGAATGTGGTGATATCCGGTCACAGCTCAGTATATATATATATATATATACCCCCCCATGTTTTGGTCGTGTTATCATTTTTCTGATATTTATTTGGGAACAAGCTCTAACCTAATGTCAGCTATCAAAGCTAATGGTTTTATGTGAAAGACATGTTTCCAATGTTTTGTTTTCAATTCAAAATATTGTTTTCGATGACAAAATCCACCGTCACTGTTCTTGCCCAATAACCACTGAATCACTGTGCTTCCCTGTCAAATACAAGCTTAGCACTTCCTGCTGTTTCTCTACCTGCTGATCTGGGTTGTTTTGGGGGGTGGGGGTTCATGGCCATCTTTCTTATCCTCTACAGATATTTTTTCCCGACTCCATCAAGTCTGCTGCAGAGCTGTAAGCTTCCCCTCCGCACTCTTTATTACATCTGTATCCGTGTGTCTGACTGTGGCAACAAGTTTTTCTCAACACTTTGATGAGTCTTATGATTTTGTTAGCTTGTATCTCAAAGTTGCAACATACTGTACCACCTTTGTAAGCTTTTTTTTAAAATAATTTTTTATTGTGGTATTGCAGGATTTGTTTTCTCATCTTTAGAAAAACCTTCCTTGCCATTTTCCCCCTGAGAAGTCCTTGTATTTACTTAGCATGACATTCATTCTGACCAAAACCAGGTCATCAGATCACTAAATGTCTTCAGTAAGCTCCAGATCCAAGATGCAACAGTAGTCACATTGTCTGCATATATGTGGATTTGTTGGAGTTCCTGCGGCCTTTCTCTACACTAACATTCAATCACTTTGATGGCCTAATGACTACTTGTATCACCGTAGAGAAAGCATGAGGGGATATTACACACTCTGCAATGATGCCTACACTCTGTTGCAGTGAAGCACATTTGATAATGCTTAACACATCCTCTGACCACATTTTTAATGATGTTTGTAACTTGAAAAGCCTCCCACAAATGTTGTATGTTACAGAATGCATTAGCAGGGTCCAAAAAGCACTTCTCTTGATGGGCTGACTGGAATTTGAGGTAAAATTATACTGTATTCAAAGCAAAAAGAACAACCTGATATCTTAGCTTTTTGTGTCAATTAGAAGGCCTACATGGCATTCTTTTTGACAGCCTCTGCAGTTCTATGCCAAAGATATTCCCTGCACTAAAACTGTCAGATGGGTTCAGTTTGGTAAGGACTGCTATTATTTTAACCTTTAGTGTTTTTTAAATTAGGTGTCATAATCCAATTTTATACCCAAACACTTTGTTTTATAACCTGATTATGGTATGTTTTATTTTGCTTACAGTTGTATTTTTGCATTAACGGTCAGATTTGTATAGGTGCATGCATGTTTCTCTATTTCAGGGTTTGGGAATAAAACGCTAAGTTAAAGGGCCCCACCAAAATACTTTTATGTAGCAATGCGGAGATTGGTGTTGCGCATCTTACCAAATTGTTTGCCTTTTTCTACCTGTAAGGAGTGATTTGGGGGTATGAGTGTCCGACTGCCTTTGCCTCCAAATGATTCAAGTCTCGGAGCTGTCCTCCTACAATCCAATCTTATACAGTAAATTCTCTTTCCTACTGTATCTCTGCATGTTTAAAGTGCTCTTCTAGCCCCTGCTTTGTTGCTTTCAGGCTGTCAATATTCTTTCTTAGCCTAAATGAATGTTAAATGATTCTATGCTGTCATACCTTTAAAGCAATGAATATGAGCACACAGCTTGTGCAAGGAACTTTCTGTTCTGTATAACAACGTAGGTGTGTGTAGGTGTAGAACATTTTATGATGAAAGTACAAAGTAGATCACCAAGGAAAACTGTGATAATTTTGATCCTTTACTTCCTTATTTTTAAGGATGTTGTAAATGTTCATCTTACTTTAATATTAGACTCCACCCTCTGTGTGAATATCCAAAAACTGTACCTTTGGCTACTGGTGTTGAATGCTGGTATATTCTCTCTTTTTTTTCCAGTGCACTAGCTCTAACAGATACAGTAAACACACCTCCGGCCTGGGTTCACAAAGCCTTTAAGAAATGTGACTCTAAGGGAACATTGTTGCGGTATGCCGAATTAATTTTCATTCACAAAGAAGATGGATAAAGAGAAGCATACAACTGGAATGCAACTGGACTTTAAACTTCATACAAAAGGAGCTGCAACTTCTTATCCGAAGATGCCCCTGATATTTTATTCAAGCAAATGTTATCCTGAAAAAAACAACATTTTCTCTTTGGCCAGAGTCTGATGGTGTTGAGTGTCTGAGTTGCGCGTGTGTGTGTGTCAAACTTTTCCTGCAACCTGTGCACAAAGCAGCAGGTGATTTCCAAAACCTGTACCAGTTGAAGCCAGAGGCCAGCCACCCCTACTGGCACTCCATGTGCTCTGCAAAAGCATCCAAAGGCCCTGACCTCCAGCATAAACATGGACTGTGCAGCCCCATTTGTACGTATACGAACAAGTACTAAAGCTGCCAGACGGAGAGGGGTTCGATTGGATCTATACCAGCTGTCAGACTGACAGTTACCTCCTACAGAGAGATGGAGTGTTGCTGCTTCTGCACTCTCTCTTGCCTTCTTTCAATCACACGCCGCCCAAATTTCTTTTCACCGTACTACTGTTGTTTTCTTTTCTCTATGGGCACTTACACACCACGCTGAACTCAAAGAACTGGCACAAAGATTTGCTGAGCAACCACCTTGCATTGTCGCATATCATTTGTTAAATGTTTAGTGCACTTGAACACAGCCCTGTATGCTGATCACCTCACAGCCGGTGATCAGCATACCACTTTACACTGCAGTTAACAGCTAGTCAATAGTCTGTAGCCATCCAAAAAACATTTAAGAAAGAAAAGGAAAATAACCAATCATATCTGTTGCTCAACGAAGTTGCTCAATATCCTGCCAGATTAAATTCTACATATATACATATCTATATCTATATATAATATTACAATCTACACATAATTTTGTCATCCTGATGGTCCATACTCTAATTTTACTTATGTCTATTCTTTAAATTGACAATTATTGCATGTCAGGGGACCTCTGCTGTCACTTTTCCTGAAGTTTCTTTAATTTTTTCCCTGTTAAAGGTTTTTTTGGGGAGAGGTTTTTTCTTATTTGAATCTAGGGTCTAAAGACAGACATGCTGTGCAGAACCTGTGTTGTATGCTTTACGAATTGTAAAGCCCCTTGAGGCAAATCTGTGATTTGCGATATCGGGCTATACTGTATAAATAAAATTGACTTGGCTTGACCTGACTAGTGCCCACACTGCTGGAAAACTACGGCCAATGTTCAACCACGGATGCTCAAAGATTTGCCCAAATGTGCCCCGATGGGTCAGCTTGATGTGCCAAAGTGTCATTTCCTACCGGACCATGATTTACTTACTTACTTTCTCTCTTCTTATCCATACTCTGTGCTTTTTTCACTGTCCACCTGTATGATTTCATCTGATGATGAATGACTTATAGTTTTTATAATATTAAGCCATTTTGAGCATATTTGTTTACTTGATTTCCTGTATCTTTGCCCTTTTTTCTCATCTCTGTCTTAACCTTGCTTTGCACCCTCTGCTTTCCTCATTCTTGCCACTATCTTTGTTCTTCTCGCTCTGTCAGTTGCTGGGGTCGATAGGCCAGGTCTTCCCGAGGCCCTTATACACTAATGGCAACCTGATTATTAATACCACAGATGATGGAGATGTGCTAGGAGGAGAAATTGATTATTCTACCCCTCTCACTCAGTCTCTGATGAACCAACAGAAGCAGAAAGAAGACTGTGTGTGAGTGTGAATGAGAGTTGACTATGGTGCACCTCCTAAATCGTCCTGAGAGAGGAGCAGGGAGGAAGTTGTACACCCTTGTGTGTGTGTTTGTGTGTGTGTGTTTTAGTGCCTTAATCCTACCCATGCTTCCCTCAGCTTTTCTCATGGACCATGGACAGAGCAGGAATAGGTGATGAGCTTACAATTCGGAAGCCACAGGAAACATTTATTCATAATCCAACAGAAGTATTGGTGTGGAACCTCTCCTCACTGCACCGGAAAGTGATTTTGTTCTGCAGTTCTGAGATTAGATATATCTAATAGGAGGGGCAGTGCATGAAACTGGAATTCAGGATTTTTGGTGCACTGATTCCGTCTATTTGAAATGTATTGCCTTTACAATCCGTGTGTGTGTGTGTGTGTGTGTGTGTGTGTGTGTGTGTGTGTGTGTGTGTGTGTGTGTGTGTGTGTGTGTGT
>JBBPCS010002216.1:0-13806 GCA_037974645.1 Hollardia meadi
AATTAATAACTAATAATAAAGAGTGTGGTCTAGACCTACTCTACATGTTAAGTGTCATGAGATGACTTTGTTGTGAATTGGCGCTATACAAATAAAATTTGATTTGATTTGATTTGAATTTAGTACAGTTCAATGCTGATTGATTGTTCAGGTGTTATTTGAAAACTAGAAATTTCAATTTGCTACCGTTCTCTTGAAGAATTCACATGAGGGCTAATAATTTTGACCATACCTATTTTCAATACATTTGTTATACACCAAACCTGGAGTTTTTTTTAATTATTATTCTCAAAATGTACCAAATTATGGTCTTTTGACTGTTTTACTCTGTAAAGTTTTATAAATGATGCAAACATTGGACAGAATTTTAGGAAAATGTTCCATAGCTCCTTGGGGGCTAATATTTTTGACCTTAACTGTACGTCACAAGTCCCTTTGGCCAGAAAAGGTCAAAACCCAAAGATATTCAATCCACAGTGAATCAAAACAAAGAAAAACATAAAATCTTCCCATTTGAGAGGATTTTTGCTTCATAAATGACTTTAAAAAAGGCAGCCCCCTCCAATAGGCACCACAAAGGAAAGCAACACCTTTTTACACACTGCTGTGACCTCCCTGACTTTACCTTTATGTCAGGGCTCTTGAAGTTTAGCTGACACTGATGTAAATAAATAACTGGCTGGAAGGTTGGAAATTGTTTTAGAAACTGATGGTTTTTATGCAAAATGGTCAGCGACACGGCTTGTAGTTAATGAGGTGAAACATGCATAAAACTACTAGTATGTTCTCGGAGTTAGAACATTAATTAGAAGTCAACAACTAAATTGTACAAGGCAGGTTGAGGTAATGCACGTTTGCCAAAACTGTAAATTGCTGCTCACTTTGTCTTGTGTTTAACTGATTTGTCCGACTTGTTTTCAGTGCCAAACCACAGGAGTACAAAGCCCGACAGGAGAAACAGCATGAGGCCAAGAATGAAGTGCTGGGACACTCGAAGCAGGCGGAGTTCGTCAGGCTCATGGAGCAGGAGGTGGAGCAGTAGAACACCATGAAATTACACTCAGAGAGCCCAGGAAGTCCTGAAATATAAACTTAAAGTCAGAAATATAAACACAGGCACATTTACACACATTTCTAAGGACTTTTTTTTTTTTTTAACCTTTGACTGGGTTTAAATGTCCTCAGTAGTTGAACAAAACACCTGTCAGCCTGTGTTTAGTGTCGACATAAAGGAGAATAATTAGACAATATTTTTCTCCTTATTTCTTCATTCGCCTATGACGGCCCTTTTAACACTGTGTATGAATGTGATGTCACTTTCGTTGTGATAATGTTTGCAGTTGGAGAAAAGGGACAAGATGGCTGCCGGCGATGGAGCATCAGCTGGTTTCACGAAGAGCAAGGTGAGATGAGTGCAAGAGCGGTTTAAATCAAATAAAATTTTATTTGTATAGTGCCAATTCACAACAAAGTTATCTCATGACACTTAACATGTAGAGTAGGTCTAGACCATACTCTTTACTATTAGTTATTAATTATTAATATACAGAGACCCAACATTTCCCCCATGAGCAAGCAGTTGGCGACAGTGGCGAGGAAAAACTGCCTTTTTAGAAGGCAGAAACCTCGGAGCAGACCCCGGCTCTATTGTGGGCGACCATCTGCCTTGACCGGTTGGGTTGAGAGAGACAGAGAGAGAGACAGAGGGGGGCACAAACACAGATGCAAAGCAACTGCAACAGCAAAAGCTATAGAAATGTTAAAAATTGTAGTTGCTGTAGGAGCCATCATCTTTAAATATAGTAAGAGATATTAATCATATTAATAATAATGATAATAGTAATAACTATTGATGCTTTACTTTTTCTCTTTCTATTTTTATATTACATTTGTTATTGGCTTAATTTTTTAAAATATAATTAATGATACAAAGCAAATCTTAAAGTAAATCATAAACACAACTTAACTTAGAAATTATGTCCTAAAATTACTGGTCGAAGAAACTGATGGAGATGTCAAACAGAATGTTCACATTTGAAAATCTGAAACCAGCAGAGTTTGGCATTTTTATTTGAATGATTAATCAAATATCACGATTGACTAATCAATTTATTGTTTTGGTACAGTTTTCTTTCTTTTTGTTCTTTCATTCTGTTCTGTTGAATCATGACTGATACATATTGCATACTGCACATTTGATAAAATTTCTCACATTTTTAACTGTTTTTATTGTGGCTTTAATATACGGAGGACCAGAAGTGTCACAGAAATGGTTAAAAGGCTTTTCATATTTGATAACTAATTGTTCAATTAATATGCCAGTGATACATTTGTTTATAAGTTAATTTATTAGTCTATAAATAGACAAATTACAAAGTATTTTTTTTATATTTTATGGGAAATAAAAAGAGAACGGACAAAAATAATTTACAAATTAAATATTAACCAATAACTAAATAGTTCAAATTAAAAAGGTACTTTGAAAGCCAACATAAAACAGTCAATAATTGCATTGTTTAAAAATACATTAACAAAACACAATGATAATTTGCATGGGTTTATCTAATTTTACTAGCACAAGGCTAAAAGTGTCATAAAAAGGCTAAATGGAGATGTTAAAGAGGGGAAGCTACATGACTTAACAAAATCGAATAGCTAATAGGAAAAATGGGAAAATGGAAATGCAAATGGTAAAGGACATTGTCCTTTTAAATGCCTGATTAAAATCATTATTCTTAGCCAATTTGTGAATCCAGTTTATTTCTGAATTCAATTTATTTTTAAATGATGTTTGACAGTTTTATGTGGGGTTTTTTAATACCTTTTTAATTTTCCAACTATTTATCAATTAATTTTTATTTATTATTTATTTTATAATATTATTTTTAGAATTCCTCTTTATTTCCCAGTAAAATAAAAAATAATAAATTTTTTATTTAGCTTATATATTTATATATTTATAAGTTCACTTGTAAACAAATGTATCAATGCCAATTTTTATTGTACAATTGGTTAATATTAATGAAACACTTTACTACTATTTCCATGACATTTATGGTCCTCCATATTTACAGTTTAGAAAAAAAGTCAGCTGAATGTTTTCTCTGTGATGATGATGAAGATGGTGATGATTATGATGAAGTGTGCACCTGTAACTGACTGTAATGTGCTGTTCTTCAGACTCTGGGCTCCATCCTCAACTTGGAGATGATCAGGGACAAGACGGGTGAGCAGATTGCAGAGGTGAGTCTGGTGGGGGGTGGCCTGTGTTTGTCACCTTAGCCTGAAAGGGGAATTCCGGTATTTTTAAACCTGGGCCTTATGTTTATATATTTGGATGTGTAAATGATTCATACTTACCAAAAGTTTTGGAATTGGTCCAGTAAATAGTCTCAGCCAATAGCCGCGACCCGGCTACAATGGCTGCAACGTAATCCTTAGGAAAGGATCCGACAGCGATGTTCCTTATTGTTAGAGTAAAATCATCTTTGTTTAGCCGATAGCACAAGTCTCACCTGAGGAAGAGTCTCGCTCTGAAATCTCGCGGGAGGCAAGTTGTTGCAATTATTGCTCATCTAGACTGTTAAAATCAGCTAAATATTCAGCATTGACTTTGGAAATAAAGCCTTGAGGGCAGTCCCTCTCAGTAAACTCCAAACTCCTCTCTCCAACTCGCACTCACTTCTCTACAGTTGTCTTCCTGCAACAACTCACATCTCACGAGATTTCAGAGCAAGACTTCTCCTCAGATGTGCTTCCAATTAAATAAAGATGATTTTACTCCAACATTGAGGACTATCGCTGTTGGATCCTTTCCATAATGTTTTCAGACACTTGGAGTAACAATCTCAGACTGTGAGCGGCAAGAAAAAACACTTTCAGTGGACAAAACTTTGACGCGTGTTGCCCCTAAGGATTACATTGCAGCCATTGTAGCCGTGTCGCGGCTATCGGCTGAGAGTATTTACTGGACCAGTTCCAAAACGTTTGGTAAGTATGAATCATTTACACATCCAAATATATAAACATACGGCCCAGGTTTAAAAATACCGGAATTCCCCTTTAATGTCGTTTAACCACCGATGGTCACATTGTTTCCTGTTGCCGTAACTTTTGTGTCCTCCTCTCAGCTTTGGATGAAATATTTTTCGACCAAGGACACAGTCAGCGCTGTCATCCCGGTGAGTTTAACCCCAGAGGACATGATGCAGCAGCAGAGTGTTGAAGCATATTATTTTTCTTGGATTTCCAAGTTCAAAATAAATTATTCCCTCCTCCGTGTTTTTGCAAACTGTACAATGAAGCATGTAAATGAAAGAATCTTTGGTGCAGTTTTATAAATCCAGCAATAACAAACAATGTTCACCTTTACACGTCTTCTCTTACATTGCAGACTCATATCTACGAGTTAATTTTCAGCCGATCACAGTCCTGTCAGATGGTAAGATCACTGCAGCTGCTCACACTGAGACTAGACATTTATTTACATTACATTCAAGAAGCTGGAACCAGCAAATGTTTGACATTTTGGCTTCAACAATGACTGAAATGATTAATCGATTACGAAGCACTTCTCTGAAGTTGCTTTTTTTTGCGGCTTCTGATCAGCCAGCCAGAATGTACGTCACATTTTTCCTTTGTTTTCTGTCTTTATTTCATCGCTGTGGTTTCCATCTGCCTCAGTTCCTCTACGCATTGCCTCAGAAGGAAGGTTATGAGTTCTTTGTGGGTCAGTGGTCCAGACACGAGCTCCACTTCACCTCCCTCATCAACGTCCAGGTGAACCACATCACATGCTGCTGTGGGAGTCTGACACTGTGGGGCTTTGAACAGCTCTGATTTCATGTGCAGGTCACCAGTTGACAATGCGAGCGCAGGGTAATTTCAGGAAACGGCATGCAAGTTCACATTAAATAGCTTGTTGGTAATATTGAGGGCCACAAATTATTTTCTTGAGATAACTAAAGGTGTCCCCCTAGGGTTCCATTTTGGGACCTATTTTGTTCTCCCTTTTTTAAAATAAATGATGTGGGTAAGGACATTCAAGCAAAAATACACATCTATGCTGATGACATTATCATTTATACACATGGTCCCTCCATAGGAAAGGCAGTGAAAGAGCTTCAGTCACTACTGAGTCACACTGAGTTTAAAATTGGTCTTAAATCCTAAGAAAACGAAGTTCATGATCTTTTCAAAAGAGCGCTCACAATTTCTTGATGATTTTAGCATTTTTACATCCGATGGTAAACCCATAGAAAGAGTGCCCTCATACAAGTACTTGGTTATTTGGATAGATGACAAACTTTTATGTCATGTATATTGCTAATCTAGTCAGGAAGCTCAAATTGAAGATTGGCTTGTATTTTAAAAATGAATCTTGCTTTCAGTGCCAAGAAAAACCTTGTGGAAGCCACGTTTTTGCCTGTCATTGACTATGGTGATACATTTTATATGCATGCAGCATCCTCCATTCTAAGAAGCCTTGACTCAGTGTACCATGCATCATTACGTGTCATTACAAATGCAAGGTCTCTTACTCACCATTGCATTCTTTTTGATTTAATGCATTGGACATCATTGGCCACTCATAGACAACAGCATTGGTATATTTTTTATCTATAAAGCAATATTGGGTAATCTTCCAAGTTCCTCTGTATCCTTCTCTGTCATAGCTCTGGGAGTTATCAGCTACTCGCCTCCAAGTGATTGTTTTTTTAATGTACCTCGAGTTTTGACAGATTTGGGTAAAACTGCATTTCCACCTTGGTCATGGTATAACCTTCAAAAAGATCTAAAGCTAGAAACATTTATGTTCATTGATAAATTTAAGGGCATCATCAGGAATGTGATGAAGAAAGCACATGATTGTTTTTCTTGAGGCCACTGTGTTTGATTAGCTGTTGTGTCTTATTGTGGATATTTGTGTATCATGTTGTATACGTTTCATTTTAATTTGTTGTGATTTTGTATGTCTGCTACCTCAGCCAGGTTTCTCTTGTAAAATTGATTTTAATCTCAATGGGACTTCCTGGTAAAATAAAGGTGGTTAAAAAAAAAAAAAAGATCTCATACCAGCAACTTCTTTGCTGATGTGTATGAAGTTATGAATGATGGCTTTAAATCTGGTTAATTGTCTTAACAGGACAAAAAAAAAGTTAGGATTTGTGTAAGTTTGTGTAAATCAAAAATATTTCCTGCCTTTCTCTGATGTGACACCAGTCATTTTTATAAAGCTGCCTCGTGGTTTACCTTCTAACTGAATCTCTGGTTTGAAGTTTAGTTTCTCTCCTGCATTCTCGTTTCAGATATCACTGTTTCATCATGTTCGCTGTTAGCTGGAGTCGTGTAAAGTTTTTCTGATTTCCTCATTTTGCTGCTTCACAATAAAAGCCTTTACAAAACACAATAACAGGGGACTTCTATTGTGAAGAAATTATAGGAAATGAAACGTGTTTATCCACCGTTTTACAGACGCTCTTTGACCACTAGTCACAGCCATAGATCAGGCCGTGGCTTTTATCTACTCAAGACAAACTTAATAAGTTAAAGATGCACCTTCAAGCGGGTTGTCCTGTTGTAATGGAGAAGCAAATCCCTGCTGCTCTTGGGCTGAAGGGCAGAGTCAGTGTATGGAAAAGGACTAAAAGGTTTATGGTTTACTCAGTGGCCTGAAATGTTTGAAATCAGCAGCTCATAAAACCCGCTGTTGTTTCAGGGTTATAGTTATAATGTTCATTATTTTCTTGTCGTGTCATCTGGAGGTGTTAACTCCAGCATTTCTCTCCCTGTTGGCATCCAGATGCTGGGTGAGAATGCTCCCAGTCAGCTGATCCTCTACCACTACCCAGACCTGAAGGAGGAGAAGGGCGTGGTCCTCATGACAGCTGAGATGGACCCCAAGTTCATAGTAAGTCCTGCTGTGTGGACCTCACTGGCGTTTTTGCACGTGTTTTCCCCCATTATTTTTCAAATAACATACACTATATGGCCAAAAGTATGTGGACACCTCTGCCACAGTATTTTCTTACTACACATTGTTCCATCATCTTGTGGAAAGCCTTGTGAAGGCTGTTACAGTAGCAGATTAAGATGGTTTCAGAATAACCTTTTTAATGCTCAGGTGTCCACATACTTTTGACCGCCAGACCTGAACAACAAAACAGTCATCTGCTAAAGTGCTTGTCCCTCCTCCTCACAGACCGTCCACCAGGCTCAGTGCTTGGCCAATCAGGTGCAGCTGTTCTACGGCACGCAGAGGCAGGAGACATATCGATTGGTCGAGACGTTTAACCACCACCCTGCAGACTTCAAACACATGTCAGTGATAGTGGAGCTGGAACAGAGCGGTTTGGGGTCGGCGGCGCCCCCGGAGGCTTGTAGGGACGCCAGAGTCGGATTCCCATGAAGTGTCTGTCTTCATTTAAAGTCACAAAGAGACGTGTGCTTCTTTGCTCAGGACGCTCCAGTGGGAAATTCTCCATACTGGGTCTAAAGTTTGTCTGGGACATGATCATCTTGTGACGTCTGCTCTTTTCATTGTGTATAAATTTGTAACCACAGGAGAATAATGCGGTTCTGATCATCAGTTCTATAATAAAAACATTTTATCCTACCTTCCATATTAGACTGGACCACAAAGACTTTGCTAGCCCAGAAGCTCTCCCTGGAAACCCATCTGACGTTCAATAAATAATCTTCGAAAGTCCAAATCTGGAATATTTAAATAATTCTTCCACTGTAATCACTGACTGTATATAAAGATGGAGGACAAGAGAGCTCCCCAAAAGTGAAGCCAAAACATTTGGATCGCCCCTGGTGGCTGGCTGCAGTATTGGTTAATAAACCCCGCCCCCTACATGTTAGTAGATGGGACATGGGCCAAAGATGGTTTCTGTCATTTTAGGTAGTTTTTATCATGCTGATGTATGTTCAAGTGTTCATTTTTCTGATCAGTTTGGTTTTAATTAGTTATTTGATGCTATAAAAAGGGGGTGAAACATCATGATTAACTGCTGAGCCATGCTCACGAGTCGTGATTGAGTCGGGCAGGTGTATGGGCGGGAACTCTATACCGAGGCTCCACCGCCCGATCACCACTACACAGATTCTGGCTCCAAATGACGTCACCAGTGCAAGATGGCAGCGCTCGTATCTGGTATATTTTGGCTTCACTTTTGTATAGTGGGAGGAAGTGGAGATTTATTTACGTCATTGATTCTAACAGACTGGTTGTGTTTGTGTGTTACAGTTTGGGTTGTTGTGAAATAAACAATGGCCAGTGGGCATAAGGGAACACATGACTTAGAATGTATGAACAACTTGACCTTCAGATAATCATAAGCATGTTATTGTCAGTTAAAATAGATATTTTTGCTGGTGGCATTTTGGTGTTACAAGGTGTCTCTGGTGCACCGTAGTTATCACAGTGTTACTATAATGTGCACTCATTTAGGGTTCGTGGGACGAGAGTGATGGAAATTTGTCAAGTCGCAGAACTTTCCAGTAGCCATCCTTTTAAAGGATAATTATGCAACTTCTGTCTTATTTCCATAGTTTTGACAATCATTCTTGTCAGTAATAATGATCATAGTCACCAGTTTAATTTCTGAGTTCTGGTGTTCAACTCGTACAACCTGTCGAATCATCTAGTGGTGAGGTCTTCATTCCAGCACCTTGATGCACCGTGGTGAGGATGTCGTGGCTGCTGTGGTACATGACGTCATCCTGGAGGTATGTGTACATTTAACTAGATTATACAAGCTGACATGACACCAGAGTAGTCCTCTTACCCTGGATGAGATTTCAGTTTCTATTAGGGATGCACGATATGGTGAAACTGGACAGATTAACAGTATTTATGGGAGCTTAATGGTGAGCTGCTTGTAGCCGAGTTTGGTCGTGTTAAAAACAATCTCAATTCAGTTTCTCCAAAAGCAAACAATTTAAAATCTAAAATACTGTTTTTAGAACATCTGTCTCATGTAAGGTCTTCCCAGTTTATCATGTCTTAATTATATGTACAAAAGTGGTAGTAAGTAGTGGTAAAAGTACTAGGGATGCACGGTATGTATATGTAATTACCTGCTTCTCATGGCTGATGAAGACAACAGATAATTTCACATTTTTGTATTTTAAAAAGTTGATAACTTGCATTTTCTGCACTGCTGATTTGTTGTTAAAACTCATAGATTTTTTTCCCTCTGAATCCTTGTGGAACATGTATTGCAAATTACAAACATGTTGTCTTCTTCTGAAACTATATAAAACATCCATTCTGCAGAGACGACATGTCTGGCTCTCTTGTAAACACTGGGTGTTTCTCAATGTTAAGGATCCTCAAACGGCTGAATTTGAAGGATTCTACATCATCAGATGCCACAGAAGGACTGTTCCAATGTCCAGGATCCTCCGAATTCTACAAAGGATGAAGGAGTCCTTCGCACAGACAATTTTCAAGGATGCCCACGTGTATCATTGGTGCGCCTTAAGTACCTACAATCCGATGCACGCAATGCTTAGTGGGTCTCTTAAAAATTGTGAACCTTTTCAATGGCGCAATGACACGGGCTGGAAAATGATCACAATAAACTTAAAATAAAAGAATTATTACAATTGAACTCAGGGCATGTGGGGTATAGGGCTATATTAAAATTTTTGGAAAAGACTTGACTCAAGAGCCGTAATAAGACCCGTTCCCATCCACCCTCATGTTCAGAAGGTGGTGGTAATGCACCTTAAAGCTGTTTGCCAACTGCCATAAGACATCAGAAGAAGAAGACGAAGAATATGACTCACACTAGGCAGCTTGTTCTGATTGTGTTTTCTCGGGATGCTTGCCTAGCCTCTGGAGGACCTGACTTCAAGGACCCATCCTTGTTTCTCAAAGTCAAGGATCCTTCCTTGGTAGGAAGTTTTCTAGCTTTCTCAAGTGGCTAGGCGAGACTCCTCCATAGCATTCAGAGAAAACACAATGGAACCATAAAGTAGAACTAGACTGAATGCAAAGATGACACCTATTCAGTTCAAAGAGAATTGCTCACCTGGTGCATATGCCAGAAAAGTTTTCTAGCTTCCTGGTTTACTTCCTGGTTATGTGGCCCACTGAATATGCACAGTAGTGCTTCTCCCGCTGGCCTCGCCCAAGAGTTCCCGCTCGGCCCATAGACTTTACATTGTGATGACGTCAGAGATTTTTAAATAGCTTTTCTCGGCTCGAGGAAAGTTTTACAAATATAATGAATATATATATTCACGAATGGAACAAGCTAGCGAGTGTGAGTCATTGCATCATTCTTTTTCATCTTCTTCTGATGTTTTATGGTAGTTGGCAAACAGCTTTTAGGTGCATTACCTCCACCTTCTGAACTGGAGTGTGGATCGGAACCTATACTAGCCTATATGTTTCTGCAAAGTCCAGTCTTCTTTCTGGTTACAGTTTCATGTAGACCTCACAACAAGGTCTGTGGATTATCTTGAGGAACCGGGTCATGATTTCTGGAAAGAGACATAACCGTCGAGTATTTCAAATGTATTTTTTGGGTGCTTTGAGCACCACAAGTGCCATCTAGTTCCATTATATTGGAGAGAAGGCAGACATCTCTACAGCCGATATCTCCAAAACTGAGCAACTCACACCAAAACAATCTAAATGGATAAATAGTACTACAGGTAAGAGGAAAAATGTGTATTCTTGATTTTGGGGTGAACTGTCCCTTTAATACATTTGCGTATATCAGGACAGGATTGCTATAATAAAAACTAATGTGCAAACACAGTAATGTGTAATATCAAATTAAATCAAACAACCTCACAAAAATGTCAGTACAGTTAACGTAACCAAAAAATAAAAAGTAGTATTGTGAAATGACTAAATTTGAATAAATGATGTGATTTCAAATTGTGACTAAAAACACAATATGCTGTTTTGGTAGAATTAAGAAAAAGACAATATAGTTTATGTATTTACATGTGTAATAGAGACATGAGTGCTGTGAATGAATGCAGACTGGAAAAGCAGCATCAGATCTGTAAGCTATTCAAGATTCATATTGTCTGCTGATGAAGTTACTGTATGTGTAATTTTGAGGTAGTTCTTTGTGAGAGGGTAGAGTTACCTGCACTTGTCACGTGTCAAGAACATTGAAAATCATGAAGCAGGTTATAGTTCATCATTCACTTTATTGCATTTATATGTGAAAAAAATCCTGTGCAAATCCCCATATGCAGTCATTCAGGGATGGTCAGATATTCAGTAAAAAACAGAAGGAAAAATTCTTCCCCTTGACAAACATTTACTGACTCACAGAGAGCGGGGGAGGGAAGATAGACAGTTCTGTTTCTTTGTGATCATATGTGACAAGTTATTTTCTTTGAAATCAGAAATGTCATGATTATGAAAATAAAAAGATTCTACTATTTTACAATCTTGGCATGAATTGTCAACATTGTTTTGTAATTGCTCCATTTTTCTCATGAATATAGGCAACACAAATAAAAAAAACAAAAACATCAGAACGATCACATGAAAACATGAGAAATCATTGTGTTTGTCCCCTCTGGCTTTCCGTACTCGGACTATGGACACCATGGCACAAACATTTACAGACAAAACAAAGACACAAGCAACTCACACCAAAACTATCTAGATGGATAAATAACACTGAACTGGGTGAACTGTCCTGTTAATTTTTAGCTGGACCAAACAATGTGCTACAATTCTAGTTGTATCAAAATCTTACAAAAAGTTCAAAACTGACACCTCATCTACTGTTCTACTATTGTCTGAGTGTAACATACAGTACAGTGGCAGGACTTCTCAGAAACCATTAAGAACACAATAAACTGATAGACAATATAAAACACACACAACCTCTCAATGTGTTTCAAGTTCATTACTGAAACACCAAGTCACGGCTACATTATCATCAAGAGATTTATCCTTTTCAATATTCACAGTGCATTAAAAAAAAACTACAACTACGAAGTGCTTTTAATCATCTAAAAATTATTAAACACAAATACTCCTGCAAGAACACTGATCTGAGGATGAATCCAACATCATACTTTTTAGTGGCATACAATGGAAAGTATCAGTGGATAAACTGATCCAAAATCAATCAAAAAGTTTCAGCTGGTTTGTGGAGCACTTCAGTGGTTAAACAGGTGACTGCTAGAGTTTTCTGTGACAGAGACCACTTAAGGATAATATAAGACACAAGAAATATGGTACTTTCTTATTAAAGTTACATTATCTTACAATAGACTTGCTTGGTGTAAAGTTGAGTAAAGGAGCTTTCACTAAAGTTTGCCAGCTGCATCTTGTGGCATTGTATCATGACAGGCATCATTTTTGACAGCCGCAGCACACCAAACACATTATATAGATAAAAGTAATCAAGCGTACGTTAGCCAGGATGTGCTGATGCACAATGTGATTAAACTGTCTGCTTTTCTAAAGCATCAACACTACAAACAGGAGATAAGACAGTGGGATATCCAAAATCGAAGAAGAGAAGCAAATGGGTGCATTTGCATCCCCCAGTTCGTGTTCACCTTTGTCAATAAAGGTAGACTCATTTTTCCATTAAACCCAATCGGTGGTTGTAATCTGGGTTAAAACAAAAGCAAAAAAAAAAGAAGTGACTTGACTTACTGTTAACCTTGAATTGATTAATTCACCTTAATTTTAATGTTGGTCTCAAATGTTTGCAGAAAAAAAGCTCTATGAAGTTTGAAATATTGAAAACTACTCTTTGACTGTCCATGGCTCAGTAGCAGTGATCAAAATATGGTGTGGACATGTTGCTACATGTTATCTGTAAGAGGAATCAGGGAGTCCAGTTTTAGGACTTCAGGTGTGTTCAGACAGAAAGCCCTGCCTCATTCACACAAATTCAACCGCTGGACTATTTGTGCATTCTGTTTATTTGAGCCAAACAGCCAGCGTGGTAACTGTACAGACATTAGCTGTTAGCTAGAATGGACGTGTTTGTGTAGCAGAACAAACTCAGAACTCACCAGAAACTAGACCTTCTAGACCAATGACTTGAGTTGACGGGCATTCTAGTCTACACTGTATGGCTCGAACCAGCTACAGTCTTTCGACCTCATGAGCGCGACAACCATGAATGTATAATTTAAACCTGGACACGGCGAGAGCGCTCTGCCTTGTTTCCATTGACATAAATAAAGATGGACGACGCGTCTCCACTTCCTCCCATTATACAAAAGTGAAGCCAAAATATCCCAGCTAGAGCGCTGCCATCTTGTGCTGGTGACGTCATTTGGAGCCAGAGTCTGTGCAGTAGTGATGGGGCAGTGGAGCCACGGTATTGAGTTACCACCCATACATCCACCCGCCCAATAGCAAGCAGGGCTCAGCTGTCGATCATGATGTTTCACCCCCTTTTTATAGCATCAAATAACTAATTCAAACCAAACTGATCAGACACTTGAACCTACAGCAGCGTGATAAAAACTACCTAAAGTGACAGAAACCATCCTTGGGAAAAAATTATTTAAGGTGTACTGGTGTTGTGATCGAGATGTTTTGGCTTCACTTTTGGGGAGCTCTCATGTCATCCATCTTTATATATAGTCAATGGCTGTTTCTCAATCATAAAGAAAGGATCCTCAAACGGATGAATTTGAAGGCTCTTACATCATTGAATACTGCCGAAGGACTGTTCCAAGCCATATAGGTGTGTAGTCTCTAATAACTGTATTTTTCCGGTGCTAAGAGGGCTCTGGAACTTCAGTGTCTTTTTGGACACTTTGTACAATAAATCTATGATTAATCCGATA
>JBBPCS010002217.1:0-13806 GCA_037974645.1 Hollardia meadi
TGTACTAAATAAAAGTCATTACCGATCCAATCTGTGGTGTGTTGTGCTGCTATTGGGTTCTACCATAACCCGTTACACTCTCCTCTCTCGGTCAAATCTTCCATTTAATCTGGAGAGCTTTTACTTCAAGTTAATGTGTGCGGTTGAATGGGAGAGCTTATTGGGTTGTGTGTAAGTGGATTTGGCTGCAACGATGACCAAAGCTCAGCATCAGAGACCTCTCAGACAACACATTTGAGGCAGAAAAAGCCAGAAAGCCAGCTTCGACTTAAAAGCCATTAAAACAAACAGCACAGTGAGAGATACAGGTAGAATATTGACTTGTACTCAGGGGATGGCAGAGCAGAAGGAAATAAAGGAATGTCAAAGAAATCTGAAGAGGGGAGACAGGTTGTTTCCACCAGCTGAAATACTTCGTTGGGTTGTAAGCCTTTTGGAGAAAAAAATACTAATGGTACAGTCGTTTCCCCTCTGAGAGCAACCTGGAAATGCCATACCCCATGTCTTGATCAGAAACTAGTCAGTTTTTCACTCGCACATCTCACGCAACAGATTTGTTCTTGTTTTAATATATGCAGCTGTCTGCGGCGGCTCCGTGCAGACTCGTCCCAGCAGCATCTTACGGGCGTAAACGTGACCTGAAGCGTTTATTTACGCTTCACATCTATTTTTTCGACAAAAGCAGCCCTGAATCAATATATTTATCAAAAATTTTAAACCTGGTCAATCAATCAATCAATCAATCAACCTTTATTCGTATAGCACTTTTCATACAGCAAGTATCTTGCGCTATCTTGAGTAAAACACGTAAATAAAATGCCATCAATAATAAAATACAGGGCTAAAACACTGTCAAATAATGGTGGAGCAGACTTTGTTAATCCCACTGATTCTCCTTTCACTTTTGACAAGCAGTTAGGAAGCAGTGACACAGGAACTGTAAGTGTTAATTCATGGAAAACGGGAGCCTACATTGTACATGTACTGCCACTTGGCAGCTTCACTGCTAACCTTTCCCTCTGCTCTCGTCACCAACATACACTGCCCTGAGCAAAGCTACCAGAACTCCCTCTTTTTTGCTCACCCACCCTAATCTTGTAACATAATCATATGCATCAGTGTTGATGGAAAAATAGATTATATAGATTAGGACTACTCACACATGTCAAGGGAAAACTGCACACTACACAGACAGTTTGGCTGCTCCTTTGCTGCGGATGCATTGAAATTCAGACAGAGACTTAACCAGTACAGACATTTCAGTGTTGCTTGAACACTGTCATCATGCGAGCGTGACGCCAACTGAACAGAACAGAAATAAATTCTATTTCACTACTCATTACTTAACTCTCCCACAACAGCTGTACCAAATATCATTTTCTAACATTCATAGGTTCTATTAAAGTTTTCAAATGAAGCTTTGAATGTCTGTCGTCACATTTTACTACATTATCCCAAAAAAAATTTAAAAACAAAATCCTTAATTTGACCAGCTAGTGATTAATTCCTGGCAATTTATGGTATAAAAGAACGTAGACTTCACAAGCTATAAACAGCTGTTATCTGTGATATATAAGTGATATATAAGTGAGGTTTGCAGGTGGTTATGTGGCCGAAAGTCCAGTTTTTCATGCAGTGAGGGGAGTGGTGGTGAATGGAGCAAAACAGGAGGAAAAGAGTAAGCATCAGTTTAGCAGTAAATGTACAGTGTAGGTCACAGTTTGTCCGTGAATTAAAGGCTCCAGCTTCAGGAGCAAAGTAAAGTTCCTGTGTCTTTTTCCCCACTGCTGGAAAGGTGAAGGGAGTTAATCCTAAATCAAGACTCAATTTTGCCCAGGAGGAAAATCTCCTCCTCCTCTTCAGCTCCTCAACTATGGTCCAAAAAAAACATTAGCAGTAAGGGCTAAAAGCTGAAATAGATTTGGTATTGTTGTTATATAAATGTAGTTTATGGTGCTGTTACCGTCCCGTTTGTGTGCCTCCCTCTGTGTGTGCGGCAAGCAGGAGAGGAAATACTTTTTCACCGCAGTGAGAACTTTGTTTCTGAAACAGATGAGGCAGATTATTGTGTTAAAAAAATATGTTGTGAACATTTGGACTTTGCAGCGCTCTGGCATTATTAGAAATGTTTGGATCACACAAGTTGGAAAAAATCCTAAGCACCCTCCTGTCACGATTTGTGCCAAGAGCACTAGAAAAGGATGGGACCCAAATGCAGACACCAACACCTGAGAAGATTTTCTTCAGTAATATTTATTTAAAACAAAAACACAAAGGCTTACAGAAGGTGTATAGAGGCAGGCAGAGGTCAAAACTGAGTTCAAAAAGGGGCAGAGGCAAAAAAACAAGGTCCAAAACACAAACAAGGTCCAGAAAGCAGAGGCAAAACTACAAAAAAACACTGGAAACGCTGGAACAAAGGCACACGTCATGTTACGACGAACTGATAAAGATAGAGGGGAAAACAGACTTAAATACACAGGGAAGGGCAGGTTAACAGGACACAGGTGAAACTAATCAGGGCAGGACAGACAATCACAGCGTAAAAAGAACAAAGACAGAAAGTGTGAAATAAGACACATGAGGATAGAAACTTCAAAATAAAACAGGAAATAAGGCAACAAAATCCCAAACCATGACACCCACCGCTGATATCTAATTCTACAAATAGTATAATACTAATAACATTAGTGTTACCTAATCTTTATCTGCATCTATGCAGAAATATGGTTTAAACAGAATGAAAAGACATGCAAAAAAGAAACAGATTTACTGCCTCATGGTTGTATGCCTCCGCACACCAGTCAAGTTGCAGTTTACATCCATGTCTGTCCAGACTCATGTGATACTGTACAGTATATGCAGTGACTGATAGAGAGCTTTGTCACATGTTGCAATGACATTCACCTGAAGCTCAATATCAACAAAATCAAGGAGCTTTTGGCGGACTACAGTGCTTCCAATATGGATGTTGCTGCAAAGAAGCCACCCAAAATTGGTATCACCAACTCAGTATCTGACCATATCCCCTTCTGTTCCTGAGTTATGGTGTTGAATAATGGCCAGAAAAGTATTTCTGCAGAACATTATGATGTAACAGTGAAGTTGACCTTTGGCCTTTTTGATATAAAATGTCATCACTACATCATTTCATCCATCATTTAGACATTTTTCTTGAGTTCTTTAGTTATGACTAAAGATTTAATTAATAGGTCACTGTGGCCTTGACCTTTGACGTCTGACCACCAAAATCAAATCAGTTCATCCTTGAGTCCAAGTGAATGAATTTGTGCCAAATTTTAAGAAATTCCCTCACGGTGTTCCTGAGATATTGAGTTAACAAGAATGGGACAGATGGATGGAAAACCCGAAAACACAATGCCTCTGGCCACGGCTCTCGCCAGCATGGAGGCATTAAAAAAAGCTGTGCAGCATTTGACTTGACTTTTGACTTAGAATTTGAATGTCAATGTTATGAACAAAGCTTCAAACTATTCGATATAGCCCTACAGACCATAACTGCTCTTGTCCCTCACTCCCTCTATCATATTCTTCATGTTAGCTTTGCAGGATAAGCAATTTAGAAGGACAAAAAGGGCAGTCTGGGTTAATTCTGCAGCCCTCCAAACTTTTAATTAGGACAAGCCACAAAACAACAACATTAACAATAGAATACAAAACAATAAAAGGGTAATTATCGTGAAGCTATACTTTTGCCAAGAACACCATAAAATTAATTACCTATGTCTGACAGCAGATGGTTTGGGGGTGGCAAGTAAAACTGGGAAGGTATATTTACATCAGCGTGTGTGCATGTAAAAAGAGGATTTACTGATTCCAAAGAGAGCTGTTTTAGTTCTCCTGAGTCCACATCTTGATTGAAACAACGCATTTGGAGTGACAGAAACGTACAATGATTTACAGTTTCTCTTTAGAATTCAATTAAGGCACCGGACTGGCAGGATGTTCAGCCAGCTCTCTCTCTCGAAACACTATTCTATTGTTTGGATAAGAAATGAGACGGCGGGCATTACAGAATCACTGAGTACCAACAGGATAGGACACTCATGAACTTCCGACTTCACTAACTGTTCTTGTCCAGCACATTTTTAATTGCCTTCAGATGTTATGGAAAGTGGCCATCAGTGCCTGCAGGACCTGGCAGCACAAGTTCAAGTGGAGGTAAAAAGCTGAGGAAAGGCCGCTTAATCTGTCAATTAGAAAGCAGAACAAGCAAACATGGCCTCGTAAAAGCAAACACCCTGGGAGTCATTTCCAGCTGACATTACAAAGTTTGATGTGCACTATGTCAAACTATTAAGCCTTATCCTGGTGACCCATGCAGCTCAAACGCTTTTTTAATGGAAAAACATATTTGTGTATGCCACACTGATAACACATTGGAAGGTCGGGAGCCATTTTAACAAAGCCAGAGTTTTATTTAGTTGAATTCTGTTGAGACTGTATCCATCCTGCTTTGAAACATCTGTCTTTGTTCCTTATATGGCTATGTGTGGGCTGTCTGTACACTTGAAGAGGGAACTAGCCTACTTATTGAATTTCAGGACTGATCACTCAGACTCATTTAAAAGGCTAAACCTGGAACATGTTTGAGGACACCACTTTATATTCCTGAAAGCATCATGGCTGCATTCCAAAAGCACTGGAATAAATGTAATTAACAATTATGGTCTGCCCTGCTTGACATCTCATTATTTGAGCTTTCCTGATGTCCTTCGCCTTTCCTGCCTGCATCTCTTTCTCTCTGTTGGGGGGTGAGACAGACAGGAGTCTCAGGGAATGCTTGTGTTTAAGTACATTTTTGGCTTGGGCTTCAAAACCGGGGGTTGAAAGAACTTCCAGCAAACAAGTGGATTAGAAAATCCATTTGTGAGCCTTGACACTGTGCTGCCTGCTGATATTCTGACATAAAAAGAGTAGGTGGGTATGTGGTATGCACACATCACACGTCTGTCTGCGGCAGGCCATTAGGCCCAGGTGAAGTGGCTGATGGATGATATCTCTGTCTGCCTCGTTCACATCCAGCTTAGTACAGAGCGTGAGTGGATGGGGTCTTATAGAACTTCTCAAAGTCACAGAGTGAGCCGACTGTCTCCACGAGCTCACCGCTGAGCATGGTGACCGCAAAACATTTATTTTCTTCCCATGTCACTGAAATTCCTTGAAATTCTTGCTTAACATAATGATGTGCTTGAATTTTACATATCAAACACATTCAGGAAGCAAAATGGATTCAAGCAATGTGGGATCTACATATAAAGACATATCTCTGCTCTCATGTATCTCATTCGTGTCTCTTCTCATTTAACAGTCAATAATATGATATAACAAGACCAAATAGAAGACACGGTACAATAATAACAGTATAGCCTGAGGTATCTGCAGGCACAGAAAAACTGTGTCACTCACATAGTGATCTCATACTTAAATCGGTCTAACATTCACATCAGCCATGTGCAACAGAGAAAAATTATGCAGGACTGATGAAACTCTTGACAGAAAAGCAGAGGAAGAGTTGACAGAAAGCAGTTCTAACATGGTCAAACAGAAGGCACTTCAGCACTCAAGACAAGATCACTCTTTGAATTTTAGGGCGATCCAACTTCAGAACTAAATTATTCAGTCTGTTCTGGCAAAATGTGCATCTAAAGTGTGAGAAAGGAGCGGGTATTTCGGAGAGGCCACAAAACATGGTGTACCTAACGATTGAAGAGTGGTTTAAGGCATAAGAAACTGCTCAGACCTTATAACTCAGCATGCTGCATGAAACGTTTGTGATGAGTGTAGTTTCAAAAATATGGTAATCAGTGGGAGCAACTGATCACTGATCACCTGGTTATTCAGATTTAGTGCCCACGTTAAACAATACATGAGTTAAGTATTTCTTATTGTCTAACGTCTTAACAATTTTAATTACACTTAAAAAATCTCCACATCTTCGGTAGGCAAACTCATGTGTATACATATACACAAAATCATCAAAGGCAGACCTTAAAAGGTACAAATTGTAAGATATGGCCATAATTTTAGATTAAAGCGTTCAAAAAATGAACGAACACTATCATCACAATGTGAAGAAACCCCAGTGTTGAGTTTGTGTAGTATTAGTATTGTGTTAGATATCTACTCAGGTTAGTGTACTAACCAGCTAGACAAAACAAAACAAAATACAAAAATACACCTTCTGAATTCAACTTCCTTTCTTTTACCGAACTAAGACGAGCTTAATTGCCTCATTAACTCATTTGAAAACACAGTTCATTCAAACGAGACATAAACAAAATAAAACTCAGCAAAACCGTCCTGTTTTGTCTTTTTTTGTCACAATCACCTCTGGTTAACCCGAAGTAAATCCTAAATTCGCAGAGTACGATGTGAAAATATTCCATCTCTGCATGCTGTTTTTAGGTGCTGCTAAAGGCCGGACGCTATCTCACTGTTCTGCAATTTCTCCTCTGTCTGATCCCCACCTGCTGTGTCCTGTCGTCCCTGGAATCATAAGGTTAACTTTGACCTCATCAGAGCCGCTGTAAACCACCTCTGTACTGTATCATCTGTATGTATTAATAAATTGGTAATAAATCCTGTTACTTTCCTGTTAATGTCTTTGTTATTCAAATATTTGAGTGCAAAAAGCATACTGCTACTTTTTAAGCTCTAATGACTCCAGACCCAAAATAAGAAGCTGGATAAACAAGAGCAACAAGAAATGTTTGGCTTTTGTAAATAAATACAGTACTTTTCAGCAATTCACCAGTGAGTATCGTCAGTGTTATTTCACCGTGGTACCATGTTGCACAAATATATGCTTGCAATGCATCCGCGTTTCCCCATTTTGCTGTTTACAGCCTGCCTGGATGTAAGACGTGTGGCGAGTGTGGCACAGACAAGTCGGGAGAGGAGTAATTTTCTCTCACTGCTACAGAAATCCCTGCTAAGAGAGAAAAAGAAGCTACACTTAGAACGGATCAATACCGGCTTCGACTGAAGTAAAATGGATGACACGTCTGACCCGCTGAACTTGTTGGAACAAAAAGTCATCAGACCATTCGAGCAGGATGTCCACAGCAGCAGAGAGAACAAGGACAGACCTTCGAGAGCAGCTTGTTGAGGACACACAGAATCCACTCAATAGTAAAGAAATGTTGCAGGTAGTCAGCCAAGAGTACTGACCTCTTCATGTCATTTTATATTGAATTGTGCTCGCAAAGAGAGTGCACAACATGGAATCAGAAGGCAATTGTATTGGGAAAGTGATAACAATGGTGCTCATGTCAGAGGAGAATCATTGCAAATTTGAAAAAGTTCAACTCCAGAGTGAACCGTTTTGTTAAATGACTGTATGTTATCAGAACTTTCTTTCTCTCATATTAGACTAACGTATTGCATTGCTACCGGCAGAATAATTATGTCTTAATTGATTTGATGGAGCCTATACATGTACCTTCTATTAAACATCCTCATTGTATTGATCTAGTGAAAATGTAAAATTGCCTTGCTCTTCCATGAGAGAGGAATCACTCAGGGGAAACTGTCCTATAATTAAGAACCTGCCCAAAACCATTAAACTGCTCAGTAGCTCAGGCCTCTTTAGTTTGTCGTGTGCAGCCTCCAATAGTCCATTACTTTGATCTACAGGTCACAGAGGAACAAAACTCAATACAAAGGCTTAGATGGTGTTATGAGCTATATCAAGTTCAGGTGGTGTCGGTTGGAAATCCCTGACTTTTCTACAGTATATCAGCTGTAATTTCTCAACACGATGGAGAAAGGAGATAAAAATAACTTAAGGCTGTCACAATACATCAATTCAGTAATGCAGCTGAGCAGCTCGATGGCGACAGAATAAATGAATGGCAAGTCCCAACTCCAAACAGCTCCATCTAAATCCCCATATAAAGATAACTGCATTTCACCACATTTGAATTTCAGTGAGGTATTTGCTGCTGGTGTGCCGTACTTCAAACAATAAACTGAGGTTCTTGGACAGCGAGGACATATTGGCAGAACTCTCCATGCCATATAGAAATTTTATCACTAACTTTGACCATGAGTGTAGAGCCAAGATCTATAGCGCTACAGTGAGACGGAATAAAAATACTGACAACTGTTACAATGGCCAGATTACATTTTAGAATATATTAGTTTAACTGTCAAATAAGTATAAGTCACAGGGGAAATTATTCAATTTAGTTAATTCCAATACTGATTTTCTCAGCCAACCTGTGTGTGACCACATACCTCCTTGGACAGAACTGTTGCCTGTCAATCACACTTGCACAGCTCATTTTAGTCCAAACATGCCATGTCAAGGTATAGCATATATGATCCAAATCCCACTTTATATGCAGTTGTAGTAAGTGATATGTGCTCTACAGTATAATTTCCTCAAAAAAGCTGTTCCACTTAACAAATGCTATGTATTCTCGCTACAGGGTAAATATAGAGGTATTATATAGATATTATATATCTACACAATTTCCTTTCTTGATGACATACCAAACCTACCACTGGGTTCCCACCTGCATTTTCTTAACCCCTTGATCCCACCAAGCACGGCAGAGTCACGTTTCGGCTGTGGTGCGGTCACCAGAGCTGATCACGGCCATTCTGGACAATGCTTGTAATTCGACCAGGAGCGCTGCGGAGCATTTCATCAGCGTCCCAGAAGCAGCCCTTTGCACGGCTCCATGGAGAAAACGAGCCTAGTCTATTTTTGACAGAAGCCGCGTCAAACTGCACGGAGCACATCAAGCCAGGCAGGAAGTCAGACACAGTAACAGCATAGAGAATCCAGTCAATTTTCAAAATAAAACACCCTGTGCAGACAACCAATCGTATATTACATCAAAACAGACAAAAAAAAGACATTTAAGGGAATAGAAAAAAACAAAAAATGGCTCCATACAGCTCATCCGGCGAAATCTTAGTTTCTAGCTTCCCCAAGATCCCAAATTGATTTAAAAAGATGTTACTCACACCCTTTGTTATAGGGATGCATGATATGTATTTTTTTCAGCTGATACTGATAACTGATAAATACCTGCTTCTCATGGCCAATACTGATTAGAAATAAGTTCATAACCTAAAATTTATGCACACCTGAGGGTAAGACAGGCTAAGATGTAGTGAGCAAAGATGGATGATTTAATATTCCATGGCTCTAACAACATTTGTTGTGTTAAAACTGAACACTTGTGGAACATGTATTGCAAATTACAATCATGTTGTCTTCCTCTGAAACTGTAAAAAACGTCCACACCGGAGACGACATGTTTGGCTCTCTAGTCTACATTGTGTGGATCTACACAGGTCTGTGTCACAGTGTGTGGATGCTGCGTTTTTTAAGTCAGTTACAGCAATTTCGCTTCATATTATCTATTTATCAGACAATAATTGTATTATCGGCCGATAGCAGGAAATTTACCATTATTGGGCCAACAATCTTTCTGTCCAATAAATATTGTGCATCCCTACTTTTTAAGCCGAAATCTTCGCTGTGGGGGTGCGCAATAACTATTTTAAACTTAGTGGTTGTTTCAATTGTTTAAGACAATGCTGCAACTCTGTTTTGCTGTGAAGCTCAAGAAATGTTATGTGGACGGAAAAAACTTCAGCGAACTTTCCATCGGCATGGGGGTGAGTAGATAATGACTGAACTATTCCTGTTACTACCTAGCCTAATTAACCATAGTAGAAGCACTATAATCAAAGAAAAATGACCAAATCAACAAAATCTGAACAAATCAAGAAAACTGGGAAGGCAAAACACGCAGCTTCTGAAACCCTCCTGGGGGATGGGGTATGAAGCTTTGTGAAGGACAGAACGAAAACAGTGTTGCAGCCGAAATGCAACCCATCCGTGCCTGGTAGAATCAAGGCGTAACAAATGGAACCTGAGCCACCAATGTCATGACCTTCTAAACTGCAGAACTCTTTTGCCCCGTGGTAACACATTTGAGATGCTACACAGGCAAGAGTTTGACTTCGAGAGTCTACATCTGGACAAGAACTAAAAACTTGGCTTTGTTTCAATGGCTATTACGGAAGTGCGCTCCAGCCCTTGTTGTGTCAGGATTGCACCAGTGGTCCCCAAAATTTGCGGAAAAAATTATTTCATCCACGTCATGCCAAAGCATGCCTTTGCATTTGTGATTGTCCTCAGTTTCACGAAGAGTCGTCTGAAGCCGTCATATTTTTCAGTCAAATTGTCCTGTAGCTTGTTTCACATAATGTTGGTCAGCTTTTGCAATGAGGGTTGTGGTCAACATTATAATTATTCTGGAGATTATGTTAAGTCTTCAGTGTATACCCAGTAATTCTGTTCTTTTGTTTCAAATGAAAAGAAGAAGAAATCAGAAAGGTGTACATACATTTTTTTGTGAATTATTATACCTACCAATTATTTAGATTGTATCGTACTTAACTTTGACAAAAGACACTCAGAGCAAGAATTTACTTGGTGAGAGGTCAAATCTTTAAATAAAACATGAAAGAAACCTCAGTCAAAAGATTTTTCAGTCTACTTACTTGAATTGGCTGTTGCTTCAAAGAGCTTTGCTTTAACAAGCATTGGGACTGGTAAGTGTTGTCCTCACACACCTACTGATATCCAAATACATCCTGGAAATATAGAAATAACAGCAATAATAACCAGAAAAGCACTCAAAGACTGCACATGTTCAAGGTTCAATTCAGTACAAAAATGTATCACAAAATGTCAATGAAATTTGTTGATACATTTTGAGAAATGGTGCTCACAAACTAACAAAGAAATGGGACTGAAAACATTGAAAACGTTATGCACAAACCATAAGTAATGAGGGGCCATAAGTAATGATTGAATCGTATGATTTAGACTAAAGCTATTGCAAGGGGGAATCTTGCACAGTCTTGTATGTATCTTTAAGTATGCTGTTTGAATAGCCCCTGATTTTAGTATTTTTACAACAAATTTACCATTGAAATTGCCTTAGATTTAACCAAACATTCTAAAATATTGTGTTCAAAACTATATGCATGCATATATCGCATATATCGAGTCCTCCTATGGACCCAAACATGTCATAATGGACGTTTTTTTTTAACAGTTTCAGAGGAAGACAACATGATAGCATTTCACACTACATGTTCCACAAGGGTTCAGAGAGGAGGAAAAAAGTCCACGAGTTTCTTACGAGAATCTTTGCTCACTATACCTTAGCCTTTCTTACCCTCAGGTGTGCATTAACTAGAGGTTTTTAGAGACTACAAAAATGTTAAATTATCAATTGTCCTATTGGTATTGCTCATGAGAAGCAGGTAATTCAGTATCAGTTAGCATTATTGTTTTAAAAAAAAACGCATATAGTGCATCCCTATTCAAAATCTATTGCTTGCTGTGTGTTTGTACTAGCAAGAATGATGTAATGCTTCTTTTCAACCTCTGAGCTCTATCTCTCTGTTGAGGTGCAAGGTGACGCTCACAGCTGTACTTTGAATTTGAGCCAATCTGATTATGGTCTAATGAAAGCACAGTAATTGAGTCACACTGTGCGAAATTTAAAAAAAATTTAATTACTCTAAATATAAAAATTTGGAAAAAAAAATTATTAATAGTCCCATAAGAGTGAGCCATAAAACTCCCAGAGAATGAAGTATCATTAAATATCTTTAATATCTTAGAATACCATGGACTACCCTCCAACAGCATTTCAGCTGGCTGAGACATCTACATGCAACGTGTGTGCTGAAACTCCTTTAATGTGTTCAAAAATTGTTTTTCTTCTTTTTCCACAGCTAGAATAAGCTCAAGTGATTTGTCTCTGTAATTACTACCTTAGTTCTGCAGCATCAGTCTGAAAAACCTCCTTGGCCTCCCGTACAGCATTACCATTATCATATCTGATTGCAGTTGTTTTAAAACGCAGGTACAGTAAGTGGTAAACGATGCCCAGTTAGTCTCCCTACAGAGAGGAATGGCCTGACTATGGCAATGAATTCGCGAAAACCCTTGTGAGCTAATTATGTTATATTTCAGGGTGAATTCATCTAAATCAATCAGCACGAAAACAATTGCATCTAAGGCACAATTCCTGCTCCAGGGTCCTATTCTTTCTGTGGGTAAAAAAACAAAAAAACAAGCAAAATGTCTGCCATCCATTAAGCGTTATCACAATTTTTGTAGTTTAAAACAAAGGAGTTCAGAGTAATCAACCTTTATCCTGTCTGCTAAATGTTGAATACCTGTAAAATGCTGCTCTACCTTTTTTGATGAGACAGAAAACTGCTTTATTGTTTCAGTGAAGTGGAAACATTTATTTTCTAGAAATTTGAGTCTTGATTGAGTGTGTCTTCTTTTAGCAAATCTAATCATATCATTTATTCGTTGGGTAGATTTCCCATGTCAGGTGAACAGCAATATCTTTTTCATGGTAACTCCCTCTAGATCCCAACTGTCATTGCATGTGACAAAAGCAGCCGGTACCTACATTTCTGTCCGATAACATAGTTTTTTGTAACACCTTAATCAGCGCTGTTCAGTGACAAGTTTGACACTAAAATACGCATTTTTTTTCTTATCAAAAAGTACTTCTCTTCAACCGGCCTCTTGTTTTTGTTTCCCATATCAAAAAGTCTTTGATAATAATCATACTCAACTAAATTTAGGCATCAAAATGCTTTGCTACTCCTTTGAATAAGCCACATATACCCATTAACTGCACTGCCGTACAGGATGTCCCTTGCGTCCAAGGGTGGCCAGTCTACTCACTTTCAAACAAATCTATTCCAAGTACTGTGACATTTTATTAACCCTAGTAAACTCTTTGTGAAAACTGTATCTGAAACATTATCTATGCTCACAGAAAAAAGGGGTCAAAGTCCCCTGTGCGGCATAAAAATTAAAACCAGGAATTAAATACAAAAGTCCTGTGATTTGTTACGTAATTAGCTTCTGCCTGCTGTTATGATGTCTATGTCTGTAATGAGGATAATGTTTGGTGTGAGAACACAAGAAGGCATTTTCATATAATCCTTGAAGTACCACTGTCTCTGTCTGTGCACCATCAGCTGCCTGGTGTTACAAATATATATGTATTATTATATTTTTCATCATTGCTGGTTTTCATCGCTCTCTGCTGTTTCATCCCTCTGAGGTTATGTTGAGAATACCCTGATGTTGATGCTGTACTGTCTGTCACATGGCTATTATCGCCAATAAAGATACTACAGCGTTTAAGGTGAAATATGATCAGTATATATCAGTGTCTCTGGTGCCACTGAGACCAAACCATTACTGTCAAAACAACAAAACCGAGCTCCAACACATCACAGAAAGCAAAAGCTGAACCAACACGCCCCTGTCATATTATTACTTCAATGGTTCAACACCATGGACAGCGGCAACGTTGACAAAACAACATGTAGCATGTAGCATGAGAGATGTGTAGCAACAGTTTGTATACTATACTCAATTATTCACAGCAAAGCAGCACAATAATGTCAGCGGTAAAAAATAAAACTTTACTCACCTTTAGAATATGTGGGGGAAGATAAATATCTTCCCGGTCATTAGTGCATGTGCGGATAAAAGGCCAAGGCCAGCTAAGCTAAGCCCTTATTTAGCTGGCTTTCGTTAGCTAATTTTTTTATGGAGAGGATAGTGTGCCAGCCTGAAATCCAAACGCGACTTTAGATGAGGGGGAAAAACAATACGCACTGCGTATTATTTTACAGTGTGCAGCACGCAGAAATCGTGCCAAGAGGAAATTCAATACATTGCTTTTTACTATGGACGTGAAGAGA
>JBBPCS010002218.1:0-13806 GCA_037974645.1 Hollardia meadi
CACACACACACACACACACACACACACACACACACACACACACACACACACACACACACACACACACACACATATTTATATATATATGCATTCAATTCAATTCTTTCATGCACATAACTCCAAACAATAGAGGCTGACCTGCTTCACACAACATGGGGTTCTGCTCCCCTCCTTTCGAAAAAGACTGACTAAAGTGACGCTTCGTTTTTGACATATTTTCTATTTACTGTACCAGGAATCAAAAGAAACATCTTTAACAAATATATTTCAAGTAGAACTATAAATCTTTTTATTTTATTGCAGAATGGAGCAATTTTTTTCCAGAAAGGCCTCCCTGGTGGTGGATGGGGGCGTAAGGAAACAGGGAGTGAAATAGTTTGATTTCATTTCATTTCTCAATTCTGTTTATTGAAGTAATACATTCAGTTGCACGTTTAATAGGTACACCTTGCTAAAACTAATACAACAGTTCATGACGGCTTTACGTAAGTGTCCCAGAGGTAAATACAAATTGGATGTTGACCAGTATAAGTCGAAAACTAGACATTTCGACATGTCACAGTCGGAAAAGCACAGGTGTGAATGATAAAATTAATGATAGCTGAATTCAATTTTCCCTGGTATTGTGTATGCTGGCTCCCTTTCATGGTCAGTATCGATCATACTTCAGTACAGACGCAGAAACCATAAGTTGGCCTTTACTGGTACACTTGAATAGAACAGAGCCAGTAGAGTGGACAGTAGAGAGCTGACAGGAAATAAATGGAGAAAGAGTGGATATGGCATGCAAAATAATCCAACCTGGGATATCGAAATCACAGTATATGATATGTTTCTTAATCACGGGGGCACTACGACGGCCCTTAAAGGTGCATTTCTTTACTTTTTGGATGAACTGATGCCTTTCGTGGCTTATCTTGTCCAACCCAAAAGACTTTTAAACTGCGTGCAAATGTATAAAAACATGCACTCATGAGTTTGTTTAACCGTTTGTTTCATTTTGTAAGAATGTACAAGGTGAAGTCGGACTGAACGCAGAAAGAAAGTGACAGAAAATGTGATTGGTTGGCCTGCTGCTCCACTTACCTGTCTGATGCCACCTGTAGTTCCATCATGCTCCTTGTGAGGGATGCAACACGTCTGTTACAAACACAAAACTGTAACTCACATGTCTCAGAGAACTTTATTGTTTTTTTCATCACTGTTTTTATGAGTCCCTCTACATGTCCATATAACCCCCATCTGTCACACCTGCTCTTTCAAAAGGGAATTCTGGGAAATGCAGTGCACTCAGACTAGAAGTATAGGCAGATACTCCCCCAGCTGTCTGAGGGAAGACATTGCTCGAGCGTCTGAGTATTAACAGATTTTTCCTGACCATCAATGGTAAATTTCAGCTGTGGATGAGATTTAATGTGGCTAAGTTTGGCTCCCACTTTGGCAGGTTACCAACTCTCATTTGGACATCCTTCCCTGATTCACTCTATTATTGGTTGAAACGGTTATTACGCCAGATGGATTTGGATTTGACCTGCCAATGTGGCCCACACATTAAACAAAGTTAAGTTTCCTCCCTTGCCTGTCCAGTCCAATCTGGTGCACCACATGCTGCAGTTTGTGGCCGCTGTGCCGTCACAAGGTGCCTCGACAGAAGCCAGCCCCTTTTATGGCCGACATTCTCAGTATGGTGCTTAACGCTATTTTTAAACCCAGAGTCTGTCACAGTGGCACAGAAACCTGAGATGGCAGTGGAGGGACGAGGACCTGAGGGGGAGGGAATGACGGGGAACATCGTGCTGAATTTGTGTTACTGTGTTAAACGGAGCCTGTCGCATGAATGGCTGATCACATGCGATAAGATGCACTTGTTGACTTGACACTGAATGTGAATTTCTGCAAGGCTCTATGTCAGCTCTGAAAACATGTCTATTAATAATAAGGCTGTATGTTTCAGTCACTATCCCATATTGTAAAGCAAATGTGAAGTTTGCTATTGATTTTCACATAGAATGAGTGTTGTGTAATGTAGCATAAATGCAAAACCATCATTGTCAATGAGACATTCTGAGCATCAGAAATGTAAAAAAAAATTATGTTTCTCAGTCTTATACAGGAAGTATAATGTTGACATGGATTCTGTGAGCTATATGCTTATATGCCCCGTTTTATTAGCCTGTATTTTGTTATATTTAGCTAAATTGGAGCCATTAAATGTAAGCTGAATAAGCTATTAGGAGTTCCTGCTTGCACTGTAACCACAGATGTACAGACAACTCCCACTGGATTACTTCAATACTGAAGAATAATTATTCCCAGGCAAGTTTTGTTCACTAATGTTTTGGGAGCCATTTCTATTCTCCTTTGTTTACTGCTTTGTTAAAACAGCGGAGACTGGGGCCACAAATGGCAATTATGAAATGCTAAAATATACAGATTGTACCATGAGTAGAGAAGTAAGGCAGAAAACGAGTCATAAATGTCAGTGAACTAAAATTGACTAACATGCGCTAACATTAGCCACCCTAAGCTACAGGTCATGTCAGAAAAAGAAAGCCTGTTGCAACAAAGCACCTGAGTGTATAAAAGTGTTTTATTGCTCATGAATTCAACTTTACAATGCTTTAACACAACACGTTCCATCGCTCCTCTCTTAAAGTACCGCTTAGATGCAAGAAAACACAGCCGCACCCATGTCATGCTTATGGTAATAACTAAGAGTCAAATATGCAGCATAAACTAGAGTCATATGAGGGATCGCCCATAAACAGCCTCTGTTCTGTAGACTTGCAGCTTATGACGGTGGTACCTGGTTTACACATATTAGATATTGGTAATAATCCACAGTTTCATAAACAGTCCTGCAACCCTAAAATATTTGGGCAGACAGTGTTATGCTGGCAGTACAATCAGCACCACTTGTTTTTATGAATATTTTTGACTTTTACTTTTACTCCCCCAAGAATATTTTAAATTCCAGGAATTCAAATGGTCCTAACGGTTCCTAATTTGGACTCTTGGTGTCTCTTACAGCCATGTAAGGCTGTTAAACTGATCAAATTCAAAAACTCAGCCGCACTTGGTGAACAAATACTCTTTTCAAGTATGGAGGAGCACTGCAATCCTCTTTTCATTTTTTATTTTTTTTTGCCAAATCCCTAATCCTTTTTTCAATATCAGGTAGAAGCAGTGCCATCCTGTTCAAACATGATCCTGCATCTTTTCTTTTGCTCTCTTAGCTAAACACTCCAGCTCACTTCCTGTTATTCCCCCATTAGTATTCTATAGTGCAAGCTGTGCATTAAGCTCTGTGTTGAAGTACAGCGGGGGTAGTTGGAGAGGAGCCCAGTGTTAATCTGTGATTTATGTGGTTCGGTGAGTGTTTGGACGGACCCGGAGATGCTCCATCTGCCCACCGTTGGCTGACTTGAGTGCAGGTTCTGGCCTCAGGCCTGCAGCCTCTCACCTTCCTACCTCACTATCTCTGAGCTCCAGTCTCATTATTTCTGCAGCTCTGGGTCTTAGCTCTTACTGTCTTTATCTCTCCTCCTTTTTGTCTTTTCAAATCCTACGCTCCCATTTTTTCCACACTGTCATCATAAAAACAGCCTGCTGCACCATTTTTTTCCCTCCCTCTCATTGTCCTCCAGCTCTCCTTTCTCTATAAATCTCTCTTCTCACCCTCCACATGTCCTTGTAGAAGTGCACAAATTGTCCCTTCTTTTTCTCCTTCCTTCTCTGCCTCCTCCTCCTTGCGTCATTGCAGCTCTGCCCAGTTTGTCAGCGTCTCCTCCAGTGTGACAACCAGAGTGGAGGAAAGGGAGGGAAAGACTCGGGCAAGCAGCAGTCGAGGAGCTGAGCTCGGTGACAGTATCAGAGTATGAAAACAAAGTCATGGCAGGGATTAAAACAGGATGTTTTTTGTGGCTTTTTGCTGCCTCGGCAAGGGTCAGAGGTCAGGAAGCCTGGCCACATGACCGGATCTGTGTGGAGCCATCGATGGTGCTAATGTTAGCTTTCATACAGACTCCTATAGCATTCATGTTACATAAGACATGCTAGTGAATGTAGGGCTGCAAATACTGTTTATCTTCATTATTGATTAATCTGTTGATTGAAGGGGTTCTCTACCACATTTACATGTCAAATCAAGCCCATTGACTGTATATAAAGATGGACGACATAAGAACTCCTCAAAAGTGAAGCCAAAACATCTCAATCGCCCCCTGGTGGTGGGCTGCAGTATAGGTCATAAAGTAGGACATGGGCCAAACTAAAAACTCAAAGAACACCTTAAATAGATATGTCCCAAAGATGGTTTCTGTCTTTTAAGGTTGTTCTTATCACACTGATGTATGTTCAAGTGTTCAGTTTTCTGATCAGTTTGGTTATAATTAGTTATTTAATGCTATAAAAACGGGGCGAAACTTCATGATTGAAATGTCCCAGAATCTAACACCATCCAGCAACATCTTCAAATTGCTTGTTCTGTTCGACCAACAGTCGAAAGCTCGGTGCTGATTTTCAGCATTTTGACTTGAAAACTGACTTCTTTTTGTCGATTCATTTTTAGCTTGAGCAACAACGAGCATTTTGTGCCCCACAGTGAAGTCAAGGGATTTATATATCAGTTTAGGTGGCTCTACGGGGGTAATTAAGCCATTTATCATTAATTATCCCCATGATCATCACTATGTAAGCATTCTTCTTTTAAGGGAAGCGAGCTGAGTTCCACAACTCTTTTCCTCTTCCGCTGCAGGAAAAATCAGTGTGTGTTGCTTCAGTTACTCTCCTTTGAACAAAATTAAAACATATTCCCACGCTTGTGTCTCACCTACTGCTGGAGTGTTTAACGCTGTTGACAGGAGGATTTTTCTCTGCAGGACCAAAACCTTCAGGGATGCTGCGGATCGTCTGATGTGTGTGAACTGGGTGTGAAAAGGATGTTAGCTCGATTCCTAATGAGGCGAGAGTGTTGTGTTAATGAAGTCACAAAGGATGTATGATGGATGGATGTGGAAAAGAAAGTCACAAGCGTTTATCAGAAGCACCACCTTGGAGACTGCACACTAATGTTGAATGACATGACAGCGAGACGTCACATGTTAGACTAAGCACAAAGAAAACAAAACATCAGTATTTCTTAATGCTGTGATATTTATATAATTAAACAAAACATGCGTAAATTCTGTGTTTCATTCTGAATTTGTCTGCGTCTGTCTTCCAGCTCTGCCGCTGCAGACAGAGTCTCAGTCCATCCAGAATGGGGACAAGTTTTTGGGGAAGGACCCTCTGACTTCAGACGACTCAGCCATCTCAGACCTCTCTCCTAAAACAGACTCCAGCCCCAAAACAGAGACCCCCACCAAGACAGATGCCTCCTCCAAGACAGATGTCACACCATCCACCCCGGGCAACAGCAGCAGCCCCCAACCCAAGAAAGGTGGAGTTATGGATGTTTTTGTAGCTCAATACCTGTCATACAAGAGGCAGCCTGGTTTCAGCCTGCAAAGTCCAAGAAGGAAACTAACTTTAAACCACCAGATTTATTAGATTTGGGCAGTGAATTAGATATATTAGATACATTCTTTTATATATATGTTTGTTATTTGACAAAAACGTATGTACACCTTAACTTTACACCCATATGTGATTGGTTGAACGTGTCATTCCTAAACCACAGGCGTTAGTGTGCTGTCATAACACCCTTCACACTAAACCTGACTGCAGGAATTTGCTCCCATTCGGCTCATAATCAATGCTCCAGTTCATCCCAGAGGTGTTGAATGAGGTTGAGGTCAGGGCTCTGTGCAGGCCAGCAAGTTCTTCCCCACTAAACTGGGAAAACAAGGTCTCTATTCACTTGGCTTTGTGCACCGATTCATTGTCAGGATGAAAGAAAAGGGACCCTCTCCAAACTGTTGCCAAAAAAGTCCCAAAAGTACACAAAGTTTTATGGACAGGGGAGTCCACATACTTTTAATTAACTGACAGTGAGCATCAAACCCAAGTTGTTTGTGACAATCCCGGTGAAAATCTACTCATTTCGACTTTGACCATTTCCATGCTAATATTTTTCAGCAGCCATTTTGTTGATTTTTAAAGCAATAAGCTACATTTTTGAGCATGTATAAGGAATAATTAATGAGAGGGACTGCTATACTGTGCGGTACTGTGCAGTGATCCGATAGGATGCTGAATTCCAGGTATAAAGAGGTAATTAAGGCAGAGCGATGCAGTAGGGATATATTGGTGCGCAACAGACACAATGCAAACTGTCATAATGTGGTGTTACAATGACAAACAATAGCTACAAACTGTTGAATCTTTTTTTCTCACCGTTGGAAATTGGAAGCAGAAGAAAATGCTGCAGTTTCCCCCCTTTTTTCTGTTATAAACTGGTCAATTTTCAATCTTTTTTTTTTACAGTATTGGCTGTTTAATAGCTGATGAAGTGTAAAATGTCGAGTCAGCACTTTTCCCCACTGCTGGCCATGTGACTGTGTCGGGCAGTGGGCTCATTTGTTTTCAGAACTCAGCGTCGTGCTGATTGTTCAGTTGCTCCCGTGAAACACTGCAGTGCCTAAACAAAAACACTTTAAGTGTTTAAGTGACTTTAGTAATTATACTATTTTTATCCTCCATGTTTCATTTCTGACCTGCTTCAAAGACAAGATTTTCACATCACACACGTCAAACCTAAAAGCATTCATGCATGATTTTTACCTCCTTTTTGTCCAAATGGAAGTTTCGATGTATGTTGAGTCATTCCCACCAGACAGATGGTCGTGGCTGAAAGCCAAATTGTCATTTGCTATGGGGAGGCAGGACGTATAGTGTGGAGGGAGACTGATGGTGGGGTGGGGAGGAGGTGGAGGGTAGAGGGGCCGATGCATTAAGACATGTCTCAGCGGGACGATGAGATTTATTTTCACTACATAATGTCCGCAGCTGCAAGTGTTCAGCAGTGTAGGAAACTCAAGGAGGAAATTCAGGTTGCCATGGAGACGGGGCTGAACTGCCGCAGAGCCCTCTGTGATTGGTTGAGAATGCGTGGCATGCATTTTACATAGCACAGAGGAGACGGGCTCAGCGAGCACCCCAGGGGGTCCTGGTTTTCTTCAGTCGTGGCTTTTCACAGCCAATTGTAAGGAGGAAAAAGTCGCACTAATCCCCATGTTGCACCGCTGCGTCTTTCAAAGTGCGGCAGGATTCATGCTCATTATCACTGCTGATGAGAAAAGCTCATGTACATCACAGTTAGAGTTGAGCTATACGAGAGTTGAACATCATCAGCGTACGGAGAGATGCAGCTGATTTGACCTTGAGAGGAAACCTGAAGATCTGAACGTCCTCCAGAATCTTTATTCTGAAGTTTTATTCATATTTCTTACACATTTTCTCAATTACCTCAAGTAAAATCTACCCATGAAAATCATTTTTGGAAAGCAATTGAATTCAATAAAATCTTATGTGGAGTTCACAGCTTTAAAAAATTACATATAATAGTCTGCAGCAACATTCTTTCCTGAATCTATGTTCCTGACATCCCACAGCCCGTCACTGTGAACTATTCCTCATAGGAACTACTTTCTGCTGAAGAAAAGGTTTTATAATTTGGGTGAATCAACCCATAAAAGTTTGACAAGACGGAGGATCAGATTACTGCGAAGTGGGAACATCAAAAACTTGCTTCCTGGACTCTGGTGCTCTTTGGAAAGGGATACATGTAAAGACAAAAAAGCAACAAAACTCCAAGGCATTCTTTTTTAAACCATTTAAATGCCTTTATTGTCATGGCATGGGCAAGTTAGACCTGAAAAACCCAAAACTCCAACGCGTTTCGGCACCAAGCCTTCGCCAGGGAGTCAAAAAATGTCGTCCTCTGTTTTCATCTGCACTTGAACAAAGCAGCTCTGTTCACAGGATTGTGGCTTCAGGGCCGTAGGGGGGATATTATTTCAGGAATGACACACTCCTGCTGAATTTTTAAATAATTTTTCATGCTGTGACCACCACACATCTCTCTTTTCTGCCGCTTATCCGGGTCTGACGCTCTTCTTCTCCGGCTGTTCCTGGGGGATCCCAAGACATCCCCAGGCCAGATGGGATATGTAATCCCCCCAGCGTGTCCTGGCTCTGCCTGGGGTCTCGTCTCTGTTGTAGTTGTTCCTGAAAAACCTCTAGAGGGAGGCGTCTAGGAAGGGATCTTAATCAGATGCTCAAGCTGGCTTTGATGTGAATGAGCAGGGTTTCTGCTCCAAGCTCTTCCCGGGTGTCTGTGCTCCTCACCCTACTCTAATACCCCGCTGGACGTTTTGGTGTCTGGCGTTGCTACCAGAAATGGAAATTATTTCAATGATACTGACGTTTGAACACCATTTAACTCACTCAATGAAAAGACAGAGACACAGATAGAGAGAGTGTATTTGGACAGACAGAGAGGTGAAACTTAACTTTAACCTGCCAATTATTCAATCTTTAATTCTTAGGTTTATTAGTGAAGTTCATGAACTACAGACTGCAACAGAGTCCCTGCTAACAGTGACAGCTGTCTCATATGAACGGGTCCAACGTGGGCCAAAAATGCGCTAATTAGACCTGCGTCACACAAGCGTGTGCTGTCTGAAATGGATGTAAGAGGGAGCTCAGCCTCCCTGAGAGAAATGCAAACTCATTACAGCACAATTAAAAGCTGATCCAATCAATAAATCAGTAGTCTAAAGCAGTCAGATAAAGTACTCTGATAAACCAGCTGTACACTATCTGCTTAGCTGCAAACAGATACAGTTAGCGACTAGCTGGTGAACATAGCGGAGTATTTCGCAGCTAAAGAGTCAGATATTTCCCTCAGTTGTTGGTGGAGACCAAAGCAAATCTATAAAGAAAATATTGGACATTCATCAGGCGACCAGAAACACGATTCCAGATGAATAATAACGTTGCTTTGTAACTGCTGGATGTGTAAATATGAAACTGTTTGCCATCTTTAAAGGTGATAATACCCCAGCGTTGTGTTTGCAGCTTGTTGCGCTGCCCCCAAGTGGCCAGAAAATACTGTCATTGCAGGTTTAAGATGAAAGATTTGACTGAAATCTTGTCTTTTCCCTACAGATTCGATGAGCTCAGAGCAACGACAGAAACTTGCCAAGGAGCGGCGGGAGGAAAGAGCCAGATATATCGGTAAGAAACGATATATCAATTACTTTGGTCTTAACTGTTTTGTTCTTAACAAATTGGATTTTCCCAATTTTTGGGTTCTCTGGTGATGCATGAATTTGTTATAACCAACCTGATGGGCGCACGTCTTCTAGTCTTTGTATTAACTCTCCTCTTTCCTCACTCACTCCGACGTGACTGATGGTTGTTGACCATCTCTTGTTGTTTCTCCTTGCATGGCTTTCAGAACAGCAAACTCAGCTGCAAGGTAAGGGACTCTAAAACCCTCAGCAGCAGTCATGCCATTTGGGTATTAATCACACTGGTGATGGGAATCTCATTTCCTTCCATTTGCTCCTGCTTGGCCTGAACAGTCGTGCCCTTTCTTCTTCCCTCCATGAATCAATTATGTCGTTTATTTGGGTGTTCTGTCGTCATTGTTGGGAAACTTTTGAACCCCGTGAACCCCCAGCAGTTTCACTTTTCAGCTTAATGTTTCCGCTCGAATGTTTCCGCTCATGTTATGTTTAAATGTCATTTTACTTTATGTTCTTCAGCATTCCCGCCCAGCATGCATGTCCCATACCTATAATCATGGTTTGACTTTGTGGCTGCAGAATGAAGCTTTTCTCTCCAATGAAAATATTGTGCTAGCTCAAAGACATGAAAGATATCTAGTTCTCAAACACGGGGCTTCTCCCTGTGGATGAAGGCCAAAGCGTGAGCAGCCAATCAGAGCAGAGTTTGGTGGGCCTTTCCTTGCAGGGATGGCCCACGGACGTGAAAAATGAGCAGTCATTAGCTTGAACTGAGACCAGGCCTCTCAGACAGATTAGATTTAATTACTACTTTCATTAGCATCAATAATGCAGTGATGCAGCAGCCACATGACAGTTAATGGGCAATTCTGCTGCCTTTTTTATCAATAATATCTGAGGTTTATTCAGCTGCTCTGAGATAAGTTTCCTGCAGTCTGCTTCTGTCTGTAATTACACGGTACCATTTTTAGGCCTTTTTCATGCAATTTTTTGAATATATAGGTCACCAAACATGTTGTTTACTCTCTGTTTACCCCTTAAACAACAAACATATTTGAACATTGTGAAACCTTGAGACTAACGGCAGCTGAGCACTGAATATTTTGTGTAATGGTAAATCTCTGCAAAACTGAGAATGTGAAAAGTGCACTGACAAGCATTAAACCGACATATTTTTCAATTCTGCTGCACAGAATGCCGACATAATTGGATTTTTTTTCATGAATTGGATCTATGGAGGAATGAAGAAGGCTTTCTCATTGTCCACGAGGCTCAGACTTGTGTGCCTCTTTGGCTCATTAGTGAAGATGAGCTGCAGAATACTGAACTAAATACAAAACAAGTCTGCCTCACAGCACTGCTACATCCTCGCTGAGCTAAATCCACCGCAAAATATTCAAATCTAACTCACACTCATACCATTACTGGTCGGATCCAGCATGTAACCCAAAGCAGCTTCATCCATACTGACCTTTCCATTGTTTGAACTATATGCAAATATTTAGGACAACATAACTCTAATAAAGGAGAGAGCGACGCAGCTGCTTTCCTGCATAAAGACGGTTTAATTTAAGAGGACTGATTGCTGTTTAATTGTTCCTCCAAGAAATGAGCCACAGCAGCGTATGTGCAAATAAAAAACTGGAGGCTGCTGGAGGCTGCTGTAGAACGCAGCGGGAAACTTCCTGCTTATTTACTGTTATCAGGATTATAGTGTGTCTTCCATCTGCTTCACCCATTCTGTTTGAGTGTCAATGGTGGAGGCTTAACAAGAGTTTAAGTGATGATACCCAGTTGGATGTGAGGTTTGTAGTAACTTAAGAAAGAAGAAATGTTTTTAAATCATTGTTGAATTATTCTAATATGCATAAATTGGCTTTCATGTACTTTTTCATGCCTTTTAATAGCTTTAGCCTGATTTAGACATGCAAGCAGCATGGCACTTCCATCCAGACAGAAATATTTCGATAACCACTGGATGAATTGCCATTCAATTTGGTACAAGTATGTTTCCCAAAGGATAAATGGTGTGATTTCAGTGATTCCCAGAGTCTTCTCTCTCACCGAAGCTTTCATTTATATAGTGAAATATCTCCACATCTACAAGATGGATTGGCACAAACAGAAGTTCCCAGAGGATGAATCCTGTTGACTTTGGCTTCCTCCTAAATTTTCCTCTAGTGCTACCATGAAGTTCATCTTTACGGTTTTCATAGAATGTCTAGACAACTATATAAGGGCAAACATTGACGTCCTAATTAATGATATTCCCATCAGCCTGAGCTGTACTTTTGTGCTAATTGGCAATGCGTATTAAGACGGCAAACTAAAGTATTAAACATGGTAAATATCCCCTCTTAAATGCCAGGATGTTAACTTTGTCATTGTGAACATGTTAGCACATTATTATTAGCATTTAAGCACAAGTAAAGCCTCACCTGTAGACTCCTGTTATGCAAACTACTTTCTAAACATTATTTAAGAAAGGTGCCATATAAAAAAAGTTTATTATTATTAGGATTATACATGTATATTGTATATGTAACAATATATGTAACAAAAGGGGAAAAAAAACAACATGGCAACTTTCGCTAAGACTATGCTTTATTCATCCTCAACCTTTGCTAACAGAAGAAAACTAAATCAAAAGAAAAGATTTCAGATAAACATGCGATCCTTCTCCTCTGTGGCTGCAGCGGCGAAGAAGGCCCAGTGGCTGGAGAAGGAGGATAAGGCCCGGCGTCTGAGGGAGAGCCAGCTGGAGGACCGCAGGAGGAAGCTGGAGGAGCAGAGGCTGAAGGCTGAGAAGCGTCGAGCTCTACTGGAGGAGAAACAGAGACAGAAACTCGAAAAGAACAAGGTCAGAAAACGCATCACAACCAAGTTTAACTCAGGATGTAACGGCTCCAAACCGTCCAAGCATGGAATGGAATGAACAAATTCTGGTTTAACCATTTGATGCAATTTGAAAGCTTGTTTCTGATTATTAAACTGACTTAATATGGTTGTAATTGATAGTGTTTTGTCTGTGGGGGAATATTCAAAAACACAGACAGATTTGTTTTATTGCCAGACAGAACTGTGTCTTGCTCTTCAAAATATTTAGTGTTAATTGAAGTCAGGGTGGAAAAAGCAACACCGTGCCAGTGTTTATGCAAGCCTAACGCTTAGTGCATTTTTGACAAGGACTTGTTCCCATCTTGATTCTCAGTCGTGCTGCCAAGTATCAGCATACAGCCAATTTTCCAGTGGTCATAAGTGCAGTTTTTTCAATAGCTATAATTTGAGTTGAAAGTTATCAATCAGAGCAATAACTGGCTTGTGAACTCTTAAAATGAAACAGTGTCTACTTGCGAGTCCTTCTCCAAGTTATATTCCCTTCTAACTGCAGATTTTTAAATTGGAGTAATTGCTGTTGTTGTAATTGTGAAGGAATTATTTGCTTGTTCAATGAGAAGATCAATACCACTCTTACTTATGTGTGCTAAGTATGCAGCTGCAGCTAGCGGGCTATTAGCCTAGCTTAGCAAGACCGGAAGCAGGTGGAAACAGCTAGCTTGGTTCTGTCCAAAGTTAAAAAATACACCTACCAACGGCTCTAAAGCTCATTATTTAACATGTCTTATCTCATTAAATTGACCTGTACTCAAACAGTTTTGCACAAAACGACAATAGATAGTTTTCGACCTAACAGCTGAGAGCACTGTCTTGTCGACTAAGTGAGGTTGGCAGACTAGGGCGGACAAATTAACTTTTGTCTTTAGGAAATAATTGACTCTCTGATAGAAAAAAAACTAGCATATTTCCATAAACATCAAACTTTTTCTTTAATCTGTCAAATTAACTGTTGTTAGTTTGAATATGTGCAAAGACCGACTCAGCCGTGACTTTGTCGACCTCCAGGAGAGATACGAGGCTGCTATCAAGAGGTCGACAAAGAAGACGTGGGCTGAGATTCGCCAGCAGAGGTGGTCCTGGGCAGGCGGACTCAACCAGACCTCCCGCAGAGAAAGTGAGTTTCCACAACCACACCAAACAAACAAAGAAGCCAAACACAATGGCAGCAATACTGTATATCACATCCTCACAGTAACTCAAGCTGCCAAGTTGAGCAACGCAGCACAGACTGTGACTCACTGGTCCAACTGATGCAATTCAAGGAAATGGCTTCTGAAGGGTTTGCTGTCATAAGGGTGGGGACACCAGAGGCGGATGACTTACTCAGTAATTTATGATGTTAAATCATTGTATTGCCTCAGCGAATGTCAGTTTTTTAGGCAAAAATGTATTTGAATACCAATTTCTCCACTTAAAAGTGATCAAAGAGGCAAAAAAGATGAGCAACAAGGTAGCAGTGATGAGCATGTTTCATGAGATTAGCAGTGTGAACAGTATTTTTTTAAAGAGCTGTGAGATAATTTCCCTTTTCAGACCGTCCTGTTGTTAGTGTCAAAGATGTGACGGGCTGCTTCTTTTGGACCCGTGACACTGAGGTCAAGACAAGTTTCCCTCCTTCAAAGTGTGAAAGATCCTGAATTTTTGTGTGTGTGTGTGTGTGTGTGTGTGTGTGTGTGTGTGTGTGTGTGTGTGTGTGTGTGTGTGTGTGTGTGTG
>JBBPCS010002219.1:0-13802 GCA_037974645.1 Hollardia meadi
AAGAGTGTGGTCTAGACCTACTCTACATGTTAAGTGTCATGAGATAACTTTGTTGTGAATTGGCGCTATATAAATAACATTTGATTTGATTTGATTTGAACATCTGCCTAGTGTTGTGGTGTTGGTATTAACGTGAGAAATCCAACTCTGAACTATAAATCAAAATGGAAGGACTCCCGTGAACCAGTTGTGCCGACCATAAATCCAGCTTTGAACTGGCTTTCAGCAATGTAAAACCATCCCGTTTCCTCAAATGTATTGCTATGTTGCTGCTTTATATGTGTGAGAGGCAGACTGCACATCCTTCAGTAGCATTTAGGGCTATAATTTTAGTCACTGTAGAATCTGAACTTCAGTCATTCGACAGGAAGTAGCTTCTCAGTAGGCTATACAGGGAGTAATGACACTTTCTCTGACTGTATGGAAGGTACACTGAATGAAACCGAGCTCTCCTCCACCACAGCTTGTCTGCCTGCAGCGTCTGTGTAGTCTGGTTTTTTTACTAGTTTGGAGAACTTGGAAATCTTTACCACAAGATAAACAATTCCTCTTCTAAAATCGGGATTTAACACCCATGTTGGTTAGGGATTTAAACAAGAATATCCTCTTTTACCCACGAGGGTACTTTCGGTACAAAGCTCATATTTAACTCCAGTGACTTTCTGTGCACGGACACACCACTATGAAGCTATGAAGTTAAAATTAGAGATTTAAATACCTTTGCTTGATGAGGTCGTACAGGGTTGCTGGGTTTAAACGTCTTTTGCTGCTTTCACAGAAAGCCTGAGACAGAAAACACATACACGCCCATATAGCATGGTGACCACAGATGGTTTAGAAATGTTTGAACATTGAAAAGAGGACAAAAATGGCATAAGCAAAATCTCACTATTTTGTTGTGTTTTCTATATAGGAAAATGCCATTGATTCAGCACTACTGACGATCTCTGAAATTTCGTTGTTTCATTTTAACTCAAAAATAGCATGGCAGCTTGTCCATGCAGAGTAGACGCAGCACATGGGATTACAACCAGTCATTATATTTTCCTGCTCTGATATCTGCCGCTCTGTTCCACTGTATGAACCTCAGTGCAAAATTTTAAGTAGCAACCCACAAGATTCTTAGTTTTATTTAGCTTCCCCATCTTTGGTGCAAAGCTCTCAGTGCTGTGGCAATAAGCCTTGATGGGAAACAACAAAGAGGATACACTTTTGCCTACTGTCATCTTCACTGAGGGAAATTACAAATATGCAGACCTTACCTACTTTTTGATGGCTTGTCAATCATTTTTACGCTAATATTTCCACACAAAAGCCCTCTTTCTGTACTGCAAAGTCACCAGGGGTATTGAAACAATCATGTTAAGCCGTCACAGTGTAAGTGACAAATTAGTTGTGTGTCACTTTTTACGTTTTGTAACTGCATGCAGTGATTCCCCTGCCTCCTTTTTCAAACATCGGGATTAGCATGGATTCAGATAGATATGACTGACTCAAAACACTCAAAACAATTCAAGTGGCTCGTTTAAATTTGCAGGGACTTTACAGTGTCCATTTTATTTTTGCACTGTGTTTGTGAAGCTAGCAGCTAGCCAGCAACGAGGAAACAGGTCAAATGTAGCATCACCTTTTCTGTACCAGTAAAGGGAAAAGGGGAAATGGAATGAATGCAGCTGGAGAGGGAATTCATTCAGTCCTTTGAAGTCATCTCCTCACTGAAACACAGCTGTTAGCCTGCTGCTAACTGGCTGCAAAAGCCACAACATCCTGTAACTTTTTTTATTACAATAATCTGAATACTAAAAAAATTGAGGTCATGAATTACAAATTTGAGGGAGTGAATTATTTTTGCGCACAATTTTCAAAATTTTTACCTGCAGGCAACGATTAATAAGTACATTTTAATGAGCCCCAAACTCCCAACATGTCATGAAGGTAAGCAAAACTTTGACCATATTGTCCCTGTTGTATGGAAAAATACCTGGCACTGTGCCAGCTAACTTGTTTCCTATGGGAATTTGTACTACTAAAAAGAAATATTGTGGCCAATGTAAAACAAAATGAAACAAATTTCTGTTTCGAGGTTCAAGTGCATTATTCTAGTAGCGGCCATTGACTGTATATAAAGATGGACAACATGAGAGCTCCCCAAAAGTGAAGCCAAAACATCTCGATCATCCCCTGGTGGTGGGCTGCAGTATAGGTCATAAACCCCTCCTCCTCAATGTTATCAGATAGCACATGGGCAAAAACTAAAAACTCAACGTACATGTCAAATACATTTTTCCCAAAGATGGTTTCTTGGATTTTAGGTAGTTCTAATCACGCTGATGTATGTTCATGTTTAATTTTTCTGATCAGTTTGGTTTTAATTGGTTAAATGCTGATGCTGTAAAAATGGGGTGAAACATCATGATTGACAACTGAGCCCTGCTCGCGATTGTATAAGCGGGGATTGATACCGTGGCTCCACCGTCTGTTCACTACTGCGCCGACTCTGGCTCCAAATGAAGTCCCCGGCACAAGATAGCAGTATCCAGGATATTTTGGCTTCACTCGTCAATGGACCAAACATTTCCACTGTCCAACTATAACCAGTCCACTAAGCCTCTCTGTCCCATCGTAACCAGTCCATTTAGCCTCTCTTTAGTCCCATTGTAACCAGTCCATTTAGCCTCTCTAAATGTTTTTACTATTTACTATTTTACTAACTTGCTTTAATTTCCATCTGTCTATTTTTATCCTTATTTTTAGCTAATTTTTACTATTCTTAAAGTTTTTATTCTCCATCTTATTTTACATTATTTTTGACATTCTGTTGTGTTTTTATCCATCTTTATTTTATCAAGTTTACATTCTCTATCACTGATTTTATGTCTATTCTATGTCTCTTTGTGTGAAGCACTTGGTGCTTGTAATCTTTTTGTTGTAAAGCACTTTGAGCTGCATTTCTTGTATGAAAGGTACTGTACAAATAAACTTTATTATTCTGTACACTGTCAGGTCTGTTCAAATCAACTGCCATGGGAATGAGGTCAGTGTCTCCCACCACTTATTTCCTGTTTGGGGAGTTTTGCCGGCGGCGCTGCTGCTGTGTTAAAAGGTTTCTTCGATTTGAAAAAGCAATATGCAAATGCAATGTTGCTTAAAAAGATTTTTTCTTAACTTTCTGTGTGGGGGTTGCTATGTAAAGGCTAATTTGCATGTTGCAGTTTTCCTCTGATGACGGGAGTTGGGGAGATTTAAGAAAGGTGTGGGTGTATGTGCAAACATGTGGTGGGTATGTGTAGGGGGGTATAGAAACTACTCAGGTTTCTCAGTGTTTAACAAATTATGTGAAGACTGACATTTGACAGGTTGCATCTTTATGTTTAGGGACTGCCTACGTATGAATATGAGTCATGGCCATATTTGTTTATTCATCCATCGTACAATTTTCTCTATGAAAGCATTTAGCAGACAGCTTTTCAGTTTAAAAGCTATTTCTGTATAGTTATAACCTCCCTCCACCTTGTGTGGGCTGCAGGAGGATGTCTGGACAGATTTCCTTTCATTAGCTTTGACTTATAGCCTTTCCATTTCCTCCTGTTTGCAGGCTTCACACCTCATAATGCTGCAAATAATTCATGTTTCATACTGTAATAGTGTTATTTTATGTTTTTTGTTGTTGTTGTTGTTGTTTTTTAACATATTTTCTTGACTATTTCAACTGCATGTTTTTAAAAAAAAAAAAAATCCTAATAGGATTATAATAAATTTGTGGATTAAGTCTATGTTGAATATTGTGTACATACTGTACTTGTTAGACAACTAATATTTTGAGTGTACTTCACCAGACTTAACAATACTAACCAGGAGTATTGTTAACCGTGACATTGTTTCAGCGGTTTAATGTTTTACACAATGTTTAACACTTTAATGTTGCACATCAACTTGCTGTGCACAGACTAAACAAAACATCAGAACAAACCCTTTAATTATTAATTTAAACCCACTGTGCATACTCAGCTGGACATAAATGCATTTGCATTTTCCATCTTCATCTAAATTTCCTATAGAGAAACTGATTTCATGTTAAGCCTAAACCACAGCGTTCTGTACATAAATGTTGAATTTTCCAGCTCTAAGGTTAAACACAGAGTTCCACAGGGATCAGTACTTGGACCACTTTTGTTCTGCGTATTTATGCTCCCGCTTTTAAAAAAATACTGCATAAATTGTCATTTCTAAGCTGATGACACACATGTCTATAAGACTCATGTCTAAATGAGCCATCCCAACATTGGATCTGTAACATCTTCCTATATTTGAATGCCCAGAAGATTTAAAAAATCTGTCTATGTCTGGCTGGACAGACATAGACAGATTTTATGGAATTTTCCATTTATGTCAATGGCTGCTTAATTTGCCAGAATTTGGGCAGGTTTGGGAACAGGTTTTGATCGCTCTTGAAACAATATATCAAAGATGTTACCACATCTGCCTTTTTGGATTACTTCACAAAGCTAAGATCTGTCCAGTTTTACCTAATACAGACACCAAAACCGTTGTACATACTTTTATAAAATGCTAAACTGATAATTGCAATGCACTTTTCACTGGCTTATCAATGAAAGCGACAGGGGATCTTTATTTGATCTGAAATGCAGTAGCCAGAGTGAATGTCTTTAGAGCATGAATGTTGGGTCATATTTCACCTGTCCTAATGTCTTTGCATTGGTTCCCAATCCAAATGATAACCAATGCAATGAAATGGATTGGCTCCCTCCTTAATCTTGAATCTCTTCATCATGTCATACAGGCTCCCTTGTTGGTTATTTAACTGTTGCTGAAAAAACTCATCTGGGAGTAGTTCCCACAGCACCCACAGTAGATTAATTTAAAGTCTTTAAACTGGACTAAGTTAGGGATGCAATGGCTCACAAACTCACAGTTCAGTTCGTGCAATGGTTTTTAAGTCACGGATTACAGTGTAACTGAACACTGTAATACACCCTTAGATTAAGTTGAAGAAAGAAAAGTATCGAATGGAAAATAATTTATTTTAGTAAGCATCGTTTTGCCCTCAGATTGAATCGACCTTATCAGTCAAATTTGGAATGAAGGAAAAAATTAGTGTTTTTAAGACCACCTTAAGTAGCCAAAGCCAGTTGTCTCATTTTAACATGGCTGTAAGTGATGACATCTTTCACATGTGGTTTTCATATTTTAGAGCTATAATTAGTGCTTAGTTGTCATTTCTGTGTGTGTGTGGGAGACGGGCTGTTTCCATGTACACAGGAAGACGTACAGCACAAAATCACAAAAGAAATTGACTTTCTGTGTTTAAGAAACACAGATGACTTATGTGTCACATTCTGACCTCTGAGGCCTTTATCGATGTGTCTATCTGTCCATTGATTCATAGAACAGTAGGCTATGTGAAGACATGCACGGAAATGAAAATATGAAACAAACATTTACAAAAAACATTCATATTAAAAAGGTTAGTGATACTGTAGTTACAAAGAAAGATGAAATATATAGAAATCAAAGCAGACAGTGTCATGTATGTAAATCAATCAACCAATCGAAATATTGATTGACACCCTGAGTGCAAGGTATGTAATGTAACTGTTAAATGAACAAATTCAATGTTTCATTCAATGACAATCTAACAACACTAGTGGAACAACATCAAGCCACCAAGCCCTTATGTCCAAACCGACAAACTCCATTTGTTTAGACAGATTTTGCAGCCTGTCCATAACAGCCATAACCAACCCAAAAAGAGTACAAAACTGAAACAATATACCATCCTCTGGGTAAGGATGGTAATTATTATTACCATTTTAATCACTTAACAAATTACAGATATAGGTCATGATTCTGATATCTGTAGCCAGCCTTTTCTTTTTCGAAGTTCAGTTGAGAATGCATATTTAAAGCAGGACAAGGGACCATGAGCTGGAACCAGACCATGAGCCACCTTTTCAGGTTGACTGTTGGGTTTGCCCTGTTTGATTGACAGATTTCACCCCAGCCCAAAGGAACTGAAGCAAAAAAAAAATTAAAATAAAAAATACACCAACATCACTCAACAGGATTCCAAAGAAGCTGCACAAAAATAGATGTGTCTGCGTGTTACAGCAGAGAACCAGTGTGTGAAATCATGTGTATCTTTGTGTGTTAAAGGGGATGTTGCTATTTCCTCTGTAGTGACAGTAACAAGCAGCCATCCCACGTGTCACATCGCTGCTCCTCCTCCCACGCTCACAGAGAGGAACACACAGCGCTATTATTATCACACTGACAGGAAACATGTTGAACCACAGCGGCGATCCGAGCCAACTCTCACTCAGTGCCTTTGTGTCTCTGTCTCTGACTCATCTCTTCCTTTCAGTTGTTTGGATGATGCTCTCAGCTTTCCTTCTCTTTCTGCCACAGTAGCTCTCTGTTCCCTCAAAGTTTTTTCCCCTCTTTTCTGTATATCACTCTCAAAGCATCCAGTCTGCCTAGTTGTCTTTGTCTTTGTCGTGCAACTTTTACTGTAAATGACATTAAAGGATCAGTTCACACAAACACCCTGACTTTCTCACCTCTACAGGTATCTTGCCATGCAGGCAGTTTTGGTTTTTGTTTGTTGAGGGTTAGAGATATCTGCCTCTTAGACTTCTGCTGCTACCTGAACAGCGTTGTCAGAAGTACCCAAAAGTCATACTTGAGTGTTAAGTAAAAACATCATGTTAAATATTTCTTTGGTAAAAGTGACCCATACAAATAGAGTGTGGGACATTTTTCATATAAACAAACATTCGTTACCTTCCAGCCCTTGCCAAAGGAGTTCATACATTGCTGATTAAGGTGATCACCACCAGATAAATCTCTCTGTAATTTGAAGTATAGCAGAGTTTTTAAACCAGTGTCAGTAGCAACTTTCCCGTGCTGGCTTACCAGTAGCGATGCGTTTTAGCAAATTGTTTTTCCAGAGCAGATGAGGGGAGCAATTGTAGTAACAGAATAGGCTTCAGTATGGACTACAGGCAACAGCAGGTAGAAGGATGTCGGAGCTTATGGCGTCATTAGCATGTCGACAGTTTGTGTAATTACTCTCACTGCCGGAAGAGGGAGACAGAAGTTCTGTACTGCAAGTATCAAAAGTACAAGGAAAAGTAAACTATAAATATATTTAAATGTATGTACCTGTATATACTGTTTACTAGGGGTCAATTATCGCCCTGTGCGCAATGTGTGCTGTGAGCAGTGTTATATTTTAGTGAATATTTTAGAGGCCTGAATTGGTAAAATTATAAAGTTAAGAAAAAACAGAACAAAACAAAATAAAAATGTTGTGCAGCACACTGAGGATCACTGCTTTAGACAACTTGGTTCAGATAAGGGGAAAAAGTTGGTGTTGGTTTAACCTTCAATAACTGATTTTTGGCCAGTTGAGGGAGGCAACTATGTCTGTCTGCTGTTCAGTGCTGAGCAGGGAGTGTTGCCTCCAATCGGTTTATTAAAACTGGAATACCAGAACTATAAAACTAAAGTAGTGAGCTGAGTGATGCTATGAAGCTCTGTGAAGCTAAGGGGAACTGAGTTGTCAGGTTGGTGACACATACCAGACAACAAGAAGCCAAACATCTCGATCGCCCCCTTGTGGTGGGCTGCAGTATAGTCATAACCGCACTTCCTCAATGTTATCAGATAGGACATAAGCCAAACTAAAAACTCAAAGTACATCTCAAATACATTTTTCCCAAAGATGGTTTCTGTCATTTTAGGTAGTTCTTATCACGCTGATGTATGTTCAAGTGTTCATTTTTCTGACCAGTTTGGTTTTAATTAGTTATTTGATGCTATAAAAATGGGTTATAACGTCATGATTGACAGCTGAGCCCTGCTCACGATTGAGTTGGGCGGGCGTATGGGCAGGAACTTGGTAGCGTGGCTCCACCACCCGGTCACTACTGCGCAGACTCTGGCTCCAAATGACATCATCAGTGCAAGATGGCAGCGCATGTGTCCGGGATATTTTGGCTTAATTTTTGTAGAGTGGGAGGAAGTGGAGACGTGTCGTCCATCTTCATTTATGTCAATGTATGTATGTAAATACATTATACATGTGAAAAAGAATACTGGATGTTGTTCGACTATTGCTGTTGCTCCTGTTATATTGCTTTTATTGGTTTATATTCTTGTTCATTTTAGATTAAGGTTATTTTGAAGCGAGGACACTTCTTTTGTCATTCTGTCATTGCATTTTTTTTAATGAAAGGATTGGCAATTTGTGGAGAAGAAATAAAGCTCTGTATTTGCAATTTAAAAACACAACATACTTTAAAAAAGTTGATAAGTGTGTCCATAAAGTTTTGTCATCACAAAGCTTTATTTAAAAGATGACCTCTGGCCCCACCTGCAGGTCTTACTGCAGAATTACCACCTGACTTATCTCCTGTTGCCAAGTTGTCAGAGCTCAGATTTAGGGCTTTGCAGATAGCAGACATGGCACATCAGTGATGTTCCAGCTACCAGATATGAGAATGATTTTGGATCGGTGCAGTCACAAAAAATGAAAGAACAACATGCGATAAAGTCCACAAAAGAAAATAAATGTAAAATATAAACTATACAAAAATGTATTAAAACTATAAAAATCACTGCTTAAAAAATAGTCCCCATCAGGAAAAATGCATGAGCCCATAGTGGACATAGGGCTTATAGACTACTGATGAGTGGAACTTTTTGAACTTTAAACTTCATGATTAATAGTGGATTGGACGCAGGTATGTAAAATAATTATGTCTTATAATGAGGAAAATATTAATTACATGAGCTGCTGCGACACACCATGTGTATAATACTGTAAAAAAAGCAGTCCAGAATATTAATATTCCTCATCACAGCATAAATTCATGCTATAAAAGAGCGTGTGGTTTCAGTTATTATTCCCTGCCATGACTAAAAAAAACGATGAACACTGGTTTTAAATGAGGTGGAGATATTAAAGGGTCATACTTCCCAGGTGTCATTCATCAGGCATGTTCCATTAAAGGAGCAGTTAACCAAAACAAAAAAGAAGAAAATTCAGTCCTTATCTACTCTCCCCCATGCAGATGGAAGGTCGAATGAAGTTTCTTAGCGCACAAAACGTTTGTGGAGCTTCACAGCAATTCTCCTTTACAACAAAACTAGTGGACTGGTTTTAATGCATAATAAAACTGAACTGAAAATATGCATAAATGGCTCCATACAGCTCATCTGAGTCTCTGATAACTCAGAGATTCCAAAATGATTTGAAGAGACATTATTTACACCTGTTTTCAGCTTAAATCTTCACTGTGGGGGTACACACTAACACTTTTAGCTTAGCGGCTACAGTGAAGATTTAAGTCGTTTAGGAGAATGCTGCAATGCTGCTTTGCTGTGAAGCTCCACAAATAAAGAAACTTCACCTGACTTTCCATCAGCATGTGGTGAGTAGATAATGGCTGAATTTTCAATTTTGTGGAAACTATTCCTTTAGTCTCCCATCCACTCATATTGCCAATAAAAGCACTACACACACTATCATGTATATTGTTTTCATATATAATATCCTTTTTTTGTTCATCTTCCTTCATTTGTTTCTTGCTTTTTCTCCTTTGTAAACCCCTTTTTGTGTTTACCTCTTTGAATTACCCTCCAAACGAAGTAAGTCTAGATCATTGGAATCATACACAAGGTAACACAGATAAAGGAAACAAACAACATCAGAAATTAAAGTTGAAGCTCATTAGTTACTTTTATTAGTAGTATAATGTTTTTGGAATGTGAGGGGAAACCGAAGCACTCGGAGTAAACCCAAATAGACACGGGGAGAGCATGAGGACTCCACACAGAAAGAACTGAGCTAAACCCAGGACCTTTAGTGAGGCCACAATGCTGCTGAGCCACGTGCCGCCCTGACACGCAGCACCGCGCCGCTCAGACGTTCATCGCACTGAGGTGAGACATAGGGCTGCTGTCCTGAGGAGGGAGAAGGATGATTTTATTGACTGGACAGGGTTTCCAAATTAAGGGGAGTCTTAGATGTCGACTGGTGGGAGAGGATCATCCATGTACAGCCTCACATGCATGATACGACTCACAGGCGTAGAAGGATGCGGCTGCCCGGATGCTGACATCATGTCATCTGTAGCGGGATCCTCAGATGACATGATATTGTCATCTGGGAAGCCTGGTGGCTGCCAGTCATCTGGGTAAAGGAGCGGTGGTTCACTGCAATGGACCACTGGTCGATTTCCAAGGACTTTTTTATTTATCCAGGATCTGATCTTTTGTGGTACCGGCTTTGTTGCCTTCTGAAGATTAAAAGTTCTTTTTGTAGCTTGTGCACCTTTAGAATCTCGTCATTCAATAATCTGATGTATCTGCTCTCCTTCTCAGTGAACGTATTGGTAGCGTTGAAAAGCCTCCGCTACGTCTTTTTCATGATGCTGCCATTGACCTGCACGATATTTGCAGCACGCGCAAGCTTTTTCTGGAGACAGTCGATCTTAAATTTATACACTGCCTCAGTGGTTTCACCTATGTGCAATTTCTTGTCATCTTCTATGTAGCGTCTTTTGAGATCAATAACTCTCTGTTTTAACTGTTTGGGCTCATTGATCACTGACATGCATGTCTGCAGATCCTCCTCAAACTGTCGTTGAGAGGCTTGTAGTTGTTGGACCTGTTCCTTAAGACGTTTGGAGTGTGTCTCGCTGCCCTTCACTTGAAGATCTAAACCTTGCAGTTTTTCAGTCAGGAATTCATTTTGGCCTTTGACCTGGTCCAGCTGTTTCCTTGTGGTTTTGTGCATGGACGCTTCCTGCTTTATCTTCTCCTCTAGACGCTGGATTTTGTCCGTTGCGAGCTTTATTTGAACATCTACAAGAGCAGTCTTATCTTGTTCAATTTCCCAATGCTCCGTCACATCCTTCTTCTCCTTCTTTAAAGCTGCGATCTCCAGGGTTTTGTTTTTGATAACCCTGCACTTTTCTTCAACTGTGGCATTTAACTGATCCACAATGGGAGGGAGGCTTTTCAGTTTTTCCAGCTCTGTAATTTCTTTCTTTAACTCCTTCAATTTACTTTCATAGCCGGCTTCCTTGATTTCATTGAGATATAATATCCATCTTTACTCTCAAGTTTTCGAAGATTTGTTTTCTTCTTTCTTCTTCTTCGTTCGTGAGACAATCTTGTAATTTTCCCACAACCATTCTGTGCCTCTCCTTCAACTCATGGTACTCTATGTCCAGTTTTATGACCACATGCTGAAGTTTTTCTTTCTGCTCTTCATGTTGCCGCGCCGCATGCTGCATGTTGTCAAAGTCTGCTTGCATGCCTAATTTAATATTTTCATGCTCCTGTTTCAGTTCTGTTAACTGTTTCTCTGAGCTTTCCTTATAATTACTAAACTCCTGTGTGAATTTAGCGTGTCTTTCATTGCTCATTCTCAATACGCTTTTCCAAGACAGCAATGTCCTCGTCCTTCTTGTCTCTGTCAGCCTCAAAGAGCTTTATTGTGACCTCTTGTTCTTTCTCCTTCTCCTTGGCAGTTTGCACCTTTGCCTGGGGAGCCTCGACTTTCTCACGCAGAAGGTCTTCTGTCTCTCTCCCTGTTTAATAGAGTCCTGTATCCAGGCCTCTCTCTCTGCCTGATATCTTTCCTCATTCTTGGAAAGCTTCCACTGCAGGTATTTTACTGATTTTTCCTCCAATGTTGAAATTGAAAGTCAAATACAGTTAAATCAGTGAATGTGATTCAGTGAAATGAAACACATTGTGTTCAGTTGTGGCTCCAAGCTGAGAATATCAACGTTAACCAATGATGTCTAACTGGAGGTTTAACTAATCAGCTCACAGTGTAGTCCAGTGTGTGTGTGTATGTACGTGTGCGTATAGGCTAATGGGGGTTTTCTGCCTGAGTAATGTTATCTAAATTACCCCAACAAGCATTTTGTTTGGAATGGGCAGCACATTGTGATACATTAGTGAATACATTAGCACCTATCAGTACTCTTTCCATCCTTATAGTTATGGTATAAGGAAGGAATGCAGGGTGGTGCTGTGGGTCTACTGCCACTGAAGCTTCCCCTGGCTGAGCCTCAGGGGATAATATCTCATTCCTCAGACACTGGACCACAGATCTATGCATAGATGTTCAAGCTACTTTCACAGGCTAGTATGGGAGCTGCTGTGTAAATGAATTTTTTCTCAAACTAAAAACACACTCAGCAAACAAATGTTTGCTCAAGTACATATTGTAAAATCTACAATTTTATCTGTGCTGGACTATGGTAAAATTATGCATGCTTCTCCCTCCACTGCTCTGAGTTTGCTGTTAAAGCTATCTACAATAAGATCTCAAGAGGAGGGTAAAATGTCTGCAGGAGTGTCATGTAGAAGATCAATAGAATTTGCAGCCACTTCAGCAGTAACATAATGCTTCCTCTCAATTTGTTCCAGAATATCCTGTTGTATAAAACCATTGACAGTAAAAAAGACACAAAAATGATCAGAGATGCCAACATCCACAACCGAAGTAATATTGGCAGGCCAGTATGTTATTACAAGGTCTAACTTGTGGCCTCTGTTATGAGTAGGCTGGGTAACATGTTGTATAAAATTCATACAGTTCAGCGTATTTAAAAATTTCGAAGCAAGAGAGTCTGATTGATTGTCCACGTGCAGGTTAAGATCACCTAAAATAATACTTCTTTCATAATTGCTGTGGATTATTGAGAGTAATTCTGAAAAATCTGAAATAAAAGAAGAGCATCGTTTGGGTGGTCTGTAAACTATCATACACATTATAGGAGGGCTGCTAAAAACAGTGGCGTGATATTCAAAAGATGTGTATTCATCAAATGTAATTTCTTTAAAACCAAGTGACGCTGAGAGGATGGATGCTGTGCCCCCATCTTTTTTTTTTTTTTAACCTTTTCTGGTGGAGTATAAAAAGTTATAGTTTGGTGGTGAGGCTTCAATAAGAGTAACTGGTCAATCCGTATTAAGCCATGTCTCAGTTAAAAACATGCAGTCAATATTATTATGTAAAATCAGGTCATTAATAAGAAATGTTTTGTTTAAAAGAGATTTCATATTCAGGGTCACTAGTGAAGTTCTCTTAGGAGGTGGGTCAGCGGGTGATGATTTATGTATGTGTATGGATCTGAGATGATTAAAATTCACGCCAGAAGTTCGTTTGATGTTCCGTCTAATACTGATAAATACAGGAATGACTGAGCTTGGGGTGTCAGTGTACTCAGGCTTACTGTAAGGGGAGTTAATTGTCCAATGAAAGGTTGTGGAGAATGTACGTGGACTAAGTGAGGGCACAGGGGGAGTGGTTTCTGATCGTCAGCTGGTAGGAGCCTTACAGGAGCGTAAGGTCAGTTCAATGTTTGGATGGAGGCTGTCAGTTTTAAAAAGCTGAGGTCTGTTTAAAAAGGCCGTAAAGTTGTCCAAAAATGGGATGTCTCTGTTCCTACAGTAACCTTTTAGCCAGATGTGAAGTTGGTGTAAGTGGCTGAACTTTACGTCACCGAAACGCGTAGGGGGAAGGGGGCCGGAAATGATTAGCTGCTTCCCAGTGTCCAGCAGACTGTGCACAAGTCGTATAAAGTCCCCCTTGAGGGTCTCACTCTGTTGTTTATTAATGTCATTCGTTCGGACTTGGACAACGGCCACCGTGGCAGGGCTGTGGTTGTGACTAACCTTACTGTAAGAAATCTGGGAGTCATCTTTGATCAGGATTTGTCATTTAGCTCCCACATAAAACAAATTTCAAGGACTGC